>APFE031516924.1:19487-78962 GCA_000404065.3 Pinus taeda | reverse complement strand
TATATTTTTAATAAAAAACATTAATAAAAATGAAGACAAAACATTCAATAAGGGTTTGATATTTAAAAAAAAAAAAACTTAGTTTTCTATATGTAGAAAAAAAAAAAAAATTATAAAGGAATTTGATGTTCAACTAAGTATAGCTTCAAAATTTTACTTCAATTTTTACAATCTCAAAAATGACATCTTATATGTAGTGTAAGCATGTCTTCAAAGTTGAAATTTTGTTCATATATGCCCAAAAAAACAATATGCCAAAATAAAAAATTTAAAAATTAAATAACTATAGAAAACATTAAAACAATGTGGCTCATAAAAAAATTTACACTTAAAGAAATTAAATCCTTCTCATGCTTATTTAAAATAAATCTATCCCAATAAACATTAAAATGAAAACTGAGTACAGAACATTAAATTATATATTAAATCATATTTTAAAAAAGCTTATGTGTAAGTAAACTCGTAACATTAAAATGAAAACGAAAATTGTATTTAAAAAAACATAAGTCTTTTGTATTACAACAAAAGACTGATCTGTATATTAACGTATGTAGTAGAATGCTCTTTAGATCCAAAACCAACCGCCTAGTATGGCGCTATTTATTATCACTAGTAGACCTACGCTCGAACCGCCTAGTATGGCGCTATTTATTATCAATAGTAGACCTACGCTCGTGCATAAATTCACGTGGTCAGGATCATTTTGCATACTTAGCCTTGTAATCCCTCCAAAGCTCATCCACGGATTTACCAGTGACGTCCTTGAAGTATCGGATGTCCCATGAAGTTTTTATTTTCGCATTCAGCTTGCCAACAAAACCAGAGGTAACAGTCTCCAAGTACTCGATAAACCTGGCAGTCACACCCTTCCCCTCTTCCCAACTAGCTCCGCTACCGGGCGCAGCAAAGCCTTCTGGGGCGAAGCCGACTTTTTGGCGGAAATAATTCGAAACGCCGTCGGTCCACCACGCGGGCGCTCGGCCGTTGGCGGTCCACTGCCAGATGGCGGCCACCCCCTGGAACTCAATGCCAAAGACCTCTTTTACTAGATTACCCTTGTAGCTGCTAATGTAGTGAGAGCTCAAGAAGATTGTGTTGCTTTCCAAGTTCACCTTGGCAGGCTCGTCAAGGTCGTTTGCCACAACCAGCGATACGGCGGTCACGCTCTTCCTGTCACTGGGCGACTGTTTGGCGTAGAGCGTGTCATACGTAAAAGTATTGGCGAGCTCCAATTGACCCTTTGCCAGGTCGACCCTTACCTCATTCACGAATCTTTTGCCGCCCTCGCCAGTATTATCTGGCACTGAGACCGTGGAGATCGTGGACTGGGCATGGGTGCCCCCCACCGCCATTGTGAGAAGAAGTAGAGCAACACATTTTGCTGCTGCTGCTGCCATAGTCGAACAAGGCCGAATCGTGAATGAATAAAAGATGAGAAGGGAGTTGATTGCTTCTTGTTTATATACGTACAAGGGACGCAGGAGAGGCGGTGACCCGTGTGCCTCATGGCCGCAATAACAGCGGGTTCCGCTGTGGGCTGGTCCGCCTTAGCCCAACGACGATTTCCATTTGGGGCATCACTTGCGGTTATTTGTTCACAGCCGTTACAAGTTCAACTCCACAAATAACAAATTATATATTTAATGTTTTTTAATTTTAATTTTAGTTAGTTATGCGTTATAATGGTACAAGAATATTAAATAAAATCCGGAGTATATGTTCATGTTGTTTCTAATTTTATTTTAGATTAGTTGCTTAATTATATTTTTTCGAACAATTTTGATAACCGTGTCAACCCACCCATATTAACTACTCAACCCACTAACTTAGTGAGGGAGGGAAATATATACCCTATAAATTTCTCAATTTTTATTTTTATTCCAAAAATTAGATAGAGGTGTTTTATATTCCAAAGTAGTTATAGCCATTTTTCTAGAAAAATGAGAACCCTTTTCTCCTCTATGTCCCTCGTTTAAATAAAAAAAAAAAAACCTGAAACCACAAGTTGTTTGTAATAAATTTTAAAGAAATAAATAAATTATAATTCTAATAATGAATGTGTTGATATAAAGATTAAAAAAATAAAATAAAAATAAAATATAAAACTATAAATTGTTTCTATTAAATTTTAAAGAAATAAATTAAAAGAAAAGTTAAATTTTAATAATTGAATCTGTTCCCATAAGCAGTTGTCTATAATGAGACTTTTTGAAAGCTTTTCCGGGCGGTTTTTCTGGTCAAAATCCGACAGCAATTTATTGGAATCGCAAGTTTGATAACTAGTTTCTGCACAATCAAAGGATCCCAGGGGTTTTTGAGGGTGCTGAATCCAAATATGCAGTTAAAAAACCATTTTAACTGCTAAAAATCAAGATTTAACCTCAATTTCTTCCGCCGGATTCTCACCGGAATCTCCAAAAGGCTCATTATAGACAACTCCTTCACATAATTAATTTAAAAAAAAAAAAAAAAAAAACTTAACACCATAAGTTGTTTCTATTAAATTTTAAAGAAATAAATTAAAAGATAAATTAAATTCTAATAATAAAATTTGTTGATATCCTCAAATCATGAAGATTTGATCCCCTCCCTTATCTTTTCCAGGTAATCTTTCAACTATTCTTGAATATTTATGACTTTGATAATTAATGATGGAGAACCAGTCTCCAGGTTAATTTCATGGTCATATACTTTTCCTTTAATACGAGGGATTTTAGCTTGTAATAGTGAGGATTCTTTGCTTAAGATTTTGATGCAAATGTGTGGATGTTTTGCTTAAGATTTTCATGCAGATGTGCGGATGTGCTAACAATTGATTGACTTATTCAATGTTGACTTAATCTAGCTTATTGATCATATCATTAGTCTCATTCCTTTTCTTATGTACATCATAAATGTATATATCTTCTTTAATCGGTTCACCCATGAACTAAGCATTGGACATACCAAAATCAATAATCAAGTCAATGGTCCCATCAATTATGACAAAACAATCCCTTTTTTCTTGTCAACTAGAGTTTCAGACTGGTTAATATTCCTTTCCCAATTAACTAAAGCTATATTGGTTTTTAGCTGGTCAATATTCCTTTCACAATTGTCTAAAGCTATATTGGTTTCCAGTTGGTCAAGCTCTATGATCTTGGAAGGATACCCTAAAGCCAATTTATGCTAGGACTACCTTGAAACCAATTTCTTGAAGTCACTATGCACATATATATTGTCAATTATCTTTTTGGACATAACTTGAGAAAATATATTTAGCAAACATCATTCAACCTAAATTAAACTCAATTTTTGATAAAAACTATTCTTGATTTAACTTGAGTTGTTGATTAGCCTTCATGGATTCTTCTTTAGAAATTTTAATATCAATGCTACCCATTTGAAGTTTTTTGTAACACCCCACACCACATTTTCCCGATTTTACAAGTTCTCCAAGGTAAACATGAACTAAGAGTTACTATGATATGACCCAACTTCCATGTTCCAATTATGGAGGTGGAGTCTATTAAATGAAAACTTACTAATACTTGTCAGGGACACCTAATCACGCATATGTTAGACAATAACCACGATGATTTGACCCTAAGTTGTAATTTTCTTTTTACCAAACTCTACCTCCCACTTGCACGCATGCCAAGGTATGCATGAGGCCAGAAGGCACTAGCTGCATGCACAAGTGTTCCTCTGTGTGGTTGCAACCAAAATTTCCCATTTCAAAGGGTGCACCTAGAAACCATGATTGAGATTTTTAGGACCAGTTCTAGGCCAACTTCCTAGAATTGCCCATAATTTTCGAAAATCACCTTAATCACCTATACGGGTCATTAGTCACTTTTCATGACTCAATTCCTTGTCAAACTTATCAAATACAATAAAATCATTTAGAAAAACACTTTGTGGTCAAGGTATTATTAACGATGTTTGATACTGCCAACATAAAGGGGGTATCCCCAATGTGAAGTCCCAATTATACCTCAGACCATTTGGAATAGGAGCCCCATTCAGAATATGACTCGACTTTGGTTTACTTAAAGGGATGCCTTGGCTTTAATTATAAGCATGAGGGGGTATTAAAGATTCCCTTATGAAGGAGAAAGCAAGTGTGCCTTGTGCATGTTCGATTGCCAATGTATTAAAATTCTTCTACTTCCAGGGCAAAATTAAATGAGACTCTGAAGAGAGAAGTAATAGTACTACCCAAATGGAGACACACATGAGAGAGAAAGACTCATCTAAAATCAAGCGAAATAATTCACAAGGATGCGACGATCATTATAAACATAACAACAAATTTCCAATAAGGAGCATTGGAGTAACCGAAATAGTTCAATTAATCTAGTACTAATCAAAGTAAACATGAAACATAAACATTCAAAGAATAATCTTAGAAACATTCACAATCTATTTATAACTTGAGGAATAATGGTCTATTTATAGCTTGAGGAATGACTTTTCACATCCACATGACTCTTGAATTTCTAACTTCTAGTGACCTTTGGACTTCTACAACCTTTAGACTTCCAAATGACTTTTGGAATTACGTATGAATTTTGAGATTTAAACATGTCTTTTGGAATTTCGTGACTCTTTAGTTCATATATGACTCTTGGAATTCCACCTACTTTTGTTTACAACGATTGAAATAATACATCAGGTCATCACACTTGACATGTGGCTATCTTTGATTACTAGGACTAATAATGACCAATGATATCGGATTTCTTTAGTGCTGATATGGTTTCCACTTATGTCTTCATTTCTTCAAGAAACTTAAATCATTGATGTCATCACCCTCCAAAGGGTCCATGATGTAATGGATTCTTTCGGGTGCTTTTATCATCAAGGTTCAAGTGCACTCTTTGTTCTTCATTCAACTTCCTTCGTTTTTTCTCTTTGCCCAATCTTCTTGTTGTTATAGCTCCAAATCTCACCAATGATATTTGTGATGCTGCATTTATCGCCTAGGGCAACCCCACCTTCCAGACCTGGTCCAAATACTTAAAAAACATTGTTTTACTCCCTATACATGACATTGCCCTGAGCTAAACGCATGTGTACGCGGGTCTATGTATACCCAACCCGCATATATGTCTTAAAACACTTAAAAAAATTAAATCTCCTTAATTTGGGGCAAATATCATGGGTTTTACCTGTTGATTACCTATTAGTGCCTGTGGCCCAACTGTTCCCAATGAATTCCCAACTCAAAAAATACTTTGGGAGAAGTATAAAAAAGCTTCAATGGGAAGGCCACAGGGAGGACAGAATATAGAGAACTACTCTCTTGAGGTTATACCTTATTGAATCTCTCATCGCCGTTGCCAGTATTATCTCCAGCTATGACCGACGAGCTCGTGTACTGGGCATGGGTGGCCCCCACCGCCATGGCCAGAAGTAGAACAATACATTTTGCTGTTGTCGTACTGCAACAAGAACAATTGACCCTTTGCCAGGTCGACCCTTACCTCATTCAGGAATCTTTTGTCACCCTCGCTAGTATTATCTGGCACTAAGACCGTGGAGATCATGGACTGGGCATGGGTGCCCCCCACCGCCATTGTGAGAAGAAGTAGAACAATACATTTTGGTGCTGCTGCCATAGTCGAACAAGGCTGAATCGTGAATGAATAAAAGATGAGAAGGGAGTTGATTGCTTCTTGTTTATATACGTAGAAGGGACGCAGGAGAGGAGGTGACCGGTGTGTGTCATCCGAAAGTGTGGCCGCAATAACAGCCGGTTTCTCTGTGGGCTGGTCCGCCTTAGCCCGATGATGATTTCCATTTGGGGCATCACTTGCAGTTATTTGTTCACATCCATTACAAGTTCAACTCCACAAATAACAAATTATATATTTAATGTTTTTTTAATTTTAAGTTTAGTTAGTTATGCGTTATAATGGTACAAGAATATTAAATAAAATCCGGAGTATATGTTCATGTTGTTTCTAATTTTATTTTAGATTAGTTGCTTAATTATATTTTTTCGAACAATTTTGATAACCGTGACTTTTTATTTTTTTAACAATTTGGATAATGGTGGCTTTGTTTCGAATAAGAATTGAGCAAGGGAGGGGCGATTGAACAAATCGCTGAGTGATTTTGAGGGGTGATTGAGCAAATTGTTGGGCAGCTCATCTTCAACCAATTTAATACCAGAATTTAAATGGAAAATTCGTTTTTTTTCAAACTAAAAAATAGAATATATTAACTACTCAACCCACCTATATTAACTACTCAACCCACTAACTTAGTGAGAGAGGGAAATATATACCCTATAGTTTTCTCATTTTTTATTTTTATTCCAAAAATTCGATGGAGGTATTTTATATTCCAAAGTAGTTACAACCATTTTTCTAGAAAAATGAGAACCCTTTTCTCTTCTATGTCCCTCGTTTAAAAAAATCATACATTTCATAATTTAATTTTCACATAATGGAAGAAACTAGTGGCATTCTAATATTGGTTTTAAGGTTGCATGGTGAAAGTAAACTCATTGAATATCTTAATAACACTAGCTTCCAACATCAACTCTATATCGAAATAATTAAGGCGAAAATCACATATATGGGGCAATAATTATTCAATTTTTGTAGAATGGAGGCCTACAATAGGATTATCATTTTTGAAGTTCATTCCAGATCATTTAATACTTACATAAAATTTATTTTTCTTAAAATCAATTGGAAAAATCCATAATTCATAATTTCATAAGTGAGATGTATATTATTATGAATACTTAGAAGAAATTTTAAGATGCCATTAAAGATACATATGAGTGCTTTGATTTCATTGATTATATTTGGTGGGACACTTTCTGCAATTATCAAAGTGACGTAATTTCAAGCTCAAGAAATGAGATACGTTTTTGAAGTTCATTTATTTGGCCACAAATTACGCCAAATGAATATCAGAAAAGAAGCATTTTTTAACATCAACAATATCAAGGCATTATTGAGTCTTCAAAGATAGGGGAAAGAGAAATGTGTATTGGTTCTTAAGATCTGATACAAAACATGGAGTCTTGGAAGACCCTTATAGATGTTTTGTACAAGATATTAAAGAGGTTTGTATGATTACAATGCTAGTGGATGGAGATCTGCATGGTTATACATTCTGGGTTGTCAATGCTATAAAGGTCATTAAAGAAAATAAGGATGTTACAACAATTGGCATATATTGGTATGTAATAGATAGATAATCGTTCAATGGTGTGTACAAGTGAGATATGGTAGTTGAGAAATTAGTCAATAGAAAGAGAAAAATAAAGGGTCCAAATATAAATAATCATCGAACTAACCTCATAAAATTAGAGGATGTTGATAGTTGTTTGTGACTTGACTTTGAAAAGGAATGAAACTCTTTGTTTCAAAATCATAGAGATTATAAAGAGGCAGCTACCACAAGAAGTAGTGGCAATATGGGAATTTGTTGAACCCAATCATAGACCTAGAAGGATTCTGAAATACGAAATGTTGGAAATACATGTAGATTAAATGGAGCATTCGTTATAATAGAAAAATATGGGTCATATACATCTTCATCTAGTCATTTCTCTTATGATGATGTAGATTCTTATACTTTTCCTTTAATACGAGGGATTTTAGCTTGTAATAGTGAGGATTCCTTGCTTAAGATTTTGATGTAGATGTGTGGATGCTTTGCTTAAGATTTTCATGCAGATATGCGGATGTGCTAACAATTGATTGACTTATTCAATGTTGACTTAATCTAGCTTATTGACCATATCATTAGTCTCATTCCTTTTCTTATGTACATCATAAATGTATATATCTTCTTTAATCGGTTCACCCATGAACTAAGCATTGGGCATACCAAAATCAATAATCAAGTCAATGGCCCCATCAATTATGACAAAACAATCCCTTTTTTCTTGTCAACTAGAGTTTCAGACTGGTTAATATTCCTTTCCCAATTAACTAAAGCTATATTGGTTTTTAGCTAGTCAATATTCCTTTCCCAATTGTCTAAAGCTATATTGGTTTCCAGCTGGTCAAGCTCTATGATCTTGGAAGGATACCCTAAAGCCAATTTATGTTAGGACTACCTTGAAACCAATTTCTTGAAGTCACTATGCACATATATATTGTCAATTATCTTTTTGGACATAGCTTGAGAAAATATATTTAGCAAACATCATTCAACCTAATTTAAACTCAATTTTTGATAAAAACTATTCTTGATTTAACTTGAGTTGTTGATTAGCCTTCAGGGATTCTTCTTTAGAAATTTTAATATCAATGCTACCCATTTGAAGTTTTTTGTCACACCCCACACCGCATTTTCCTGATTTTACAAGTTCTCCAAGGTAAACATGAACTAAGAGTTACTATGATATGACCCAACTTCCATGTTCCAATTATGGAGGTGGGGTCTATTAAATGAAAACTTACTAATACCTATCAGGGATACCTAATCACCCAGATGCTAGACAATAACCACTGATGATTAAACCCTAAGTTGTAATTTTCCTATTTCAGAGGGTGCAACTAGAAACCATGATCCAAATTTTTAGGACCAGTTCTAGGCCAACTTCCTATTATTGCCCATAATTCTCCAGAGCCACCTTAATCACCTATAGGGGTCATTAGTCACTTTTCATGACTCAATTCCTCGTCAAACTTATCAAATACAATAAAATCATTTAGAAAAACACTTTGTGTTCAAAGTACTATTAACGGTGTTGGATACCGCCAACATAAAGGGGGTATCCCCAATGTGAAGTCCCAATTATACCTCAAGCCATTTGGAATAGGAGCCCCATTCAGAGTATGACCCGACTTTGGTTTACTTAAACGTATGCCTTGGCTTTAACTATAAGCATGAGGGGGTATTAAAAATTCCCTTATGAAGGAGAAAGCGAGTGTGCCTTGTGCATGTTCGATTGCCAATGTATTAAAATTCTGCTACTTCTGGGGCAAAATTAAATGAGACTCTGAAGAGAGAAGTAATAGTTCTACCCAAATGGAGGCACACATGAGAGAGAAAGACTCATCTAAATCAAGCGAAATAATTCACAAGGATGCGACGATCATTATAAACATAACAACACATTTCCAATAAGGAGCATTGGAGTAACCAAAATAGTTCAACTAATCTAGTACTAATCAAAGTAAACATGAACCGTAAACATTCAAAGAATAATCTTAGAAGCATTCACAATCTATGTGTGAAAACATGTTTTTTTTAAAGGATTAAATACTAAGAAAATATCCCAATATACATAAATGTAATGAACACCACTACCTCCAAGAGTGGAGCGTTAGGGCCACTACTTCCTCCCCAAAAGTACTAACTCTGTCTCTCTTTTCCTTGTGGGCGAAGTTGAGGTTAAAATTGCTTTCCATGAGGAATAATGGTATATTTATAACTTGAGGGATGACTTTTCACATCCACATGACTCTTGAATTTCTAACTTCTAGTGACCTTTGGACTTCTACAACCTTTAGACTTCCAAATGACTTTTGGAATTTCATGACTCTTTAGTTCATACATGACTCTTAGATTTCCACCTATTTTTGTTTACAATGATTGAAATAATACATCATGTCATCACACTTGACATGTCACTATCTTTGATTACTAGGACTAATAGTGATCGATGACATGGAATTTCTTTAGTGTTGATATGGTTTCCACTTATGTCTTCATTTCTTCAAGAAACTTAAATCATTGATGTCATCACCCTCCAAAGGGTCCATGATGTAATGGATTCTTTTGGGTGCTTTGATCATGAAGGTTCAAGTGTACTCTTCGTTCTTCATTCAACTTCCTTTGTTTTTTCTCTTTGCCCAATCTTCTTGTTGTTATAGCTCCAAATCTCACCCATGATATTTGTGATGCTGCATTTATGGCCTAGGGCAACCCCTCCTTCCAGACCTGGTCCAAATACTTAAAAAACATTGTTTTACTCCCTATACATGACATTTCCCTGAGCTAAACGCATGTGTACGCGGGTTTGTGTATACCCAACCCGCGTATATGTCTTAAAACACTTAAAAAAATTAAATCTCCTTATTTTTGGGGAGATATCATGGGTTTTACCTGCTGATTACCTATTAGTGTCCGTGGACCAACTGTTCCCAATGAATTCCCAACTCAAAAAATAATTTGGGAGAAGTATAAAAAGGCTTCAATGGGAAGGCCAAAGGGAGGAGAGAATATAGAGAATTACTCTGCTGAGGTTATCCCTGATTAGGCCTGAAGATCCTTGTGCTTCTAGCACTTCCCCCACTACAAGGAACCCTTGTTTCCTTGAGTTATGATGTCATTTCAATAGTTGAGATATCTTTTTGTGAGTAATGGAAGGAGCCTTTTGAAGACTTGGGATTAGACGGAGTTCCGCTTGGAGGCAGTAAGAGGAAGATTCAGGTGATATCATTCCTTGCTTTGTTTTAGTTATCTGCAATAAAGAAACATTTGTCTTGTTCTTGAAATCAATATTCTTCATGCTTATGATGTTGTTGTTATGGCTTGCATATGAATAGTTATTTCCATGTATAACTAACCACCTTTCAATAAGTTATGAAGTTGATTTTTATATAATACTTTGTATATATATTTCTATGCTCCTTTGAATTGGTTTTTTTATAGGTTCAAGGATCAAGAGGAGTTCCAAGAGGGTTTGGACCCTGGCTGGATCTACCTGAACGAACGACCCCAGGTGCACCTCTCTTCGCATAGTTTTCTTATTTAAGTATCATGGTTGTGTGGAATGCTTGTTTTTTACTATAGATAACCCCTATTCTGCTAGGGTGTTGACCCAAAACCCTAGGGAACTTTGTCCCTCAACACTTGTGTGTGCTTTTCATGATGTTTCTAGAATACTTGCATCTGCGATCAATCATGTTAAGAAATGATCAACATTAATATATCTGATTCTACCATTTGTTATGCATATTTTGTGTTCATGCCCTTTCATTGCACTCAAGAGGGAAAAAGGGGATTCTATGAACATGGGAATAGTTTGAAAGGCTAAAGGGGAAATTATTCATGGGTTCAACAGGTACTCATGTGTTCATGTTGGCTTGATGGGGCTTAACCCGGGTTCACAGTTAATTAGCCAAAAATCCCTGTACTGCTAGCCCTTTTGGCAACAACCCATGGAGCATGCACTGAGGTCTCACTTGAAACAATATGGGGGGATGTTGGAACCAAGTTTCCACACCCTTGAGAAGTTTGACATGTCGCTTAGTCCAACAGTGAATCAGCTTCATGTAGGTCCCTTCACGCTCTCTCCCGACCTGCGATATCTTCACGATCGGCTATAATCACCTTCAAGCAACCCTAATTAGGGGCTTTGGTGCTTTCATGCTGCTAGGGAAGTAATTTGTGCTTTCTTCCTAAGTTTCGTCGTAGAACGTAATTATATTCTTATAATGGTTAGCTAAATTCACATAAACAAATACTTTATCTTATATTTGCTTATTTAACATGTACATATAAGTTCACACAACAATTAAGCAATAACCTTGCAATTTATATCTAATATACTTCAATGCATAAAACAGGAAAAAGATACATAGAATGATAAGAAACTTCTATTTATTACTTCTTCAATCAGTTATAGACTCGACTCACCCTGCGCACTCAGTTGCAGGGGTCCACGCACTCAGCTGCAGACTACTAGGCCTCTACGCACTTAGTTGCAAAGCCTTCTCTTACTCTACAACCCAAATACTTGACTCTTCACTTCAACTTAGACTCAATTCATCATCACTCATTGCTTAGATCTATCCATTTATCGATTGATCTCTCTTACAACTTAGAGCCTTACTATATTTATACAATCCCATGGTCCGCAAACCATGGGTAGATCTTTCAAATTGACATTAGATTACAAAAACAAGGGCGGACAACCCTATGACTCTATTACGACTTCGCGCTCTGTGCCCATAGTTCGCGGAGTCTTTACACTGGACTTAGTCAAAACTTGGGCTTTAATCCCCAAAACATATCTTAGGGGGATCCCACTCCCAACAGCTCAAGAGAGAGAGACAATCATGCCAAGGTGAATGGTGCAAGTATAAAGGACAAAGAGGAAGGCTTCAACCTTCCCATGTGTGTTGTGTACTCAAGGTAGAGAAATATGGCCTAGGGCACACTCTTGAAGGCTAAAGGATGAAGCTTCGTGCCTTTTAAGTGTGCTCATGTGCTCAATAAAACAAGGAGTGTGCACCCATTTGAGTCGAAGGAGTTATATCAAGGAGGGCACATTCCTTCAGGTCGAAGGAGTGTGCTCAAAGGAAACCAATGAGGGTGCATGACGCAAGTCTGAAGTTCGAAGGATGAAGCTTCATACCTTCGAATTGTGCTCATGTACTCAAGAGACCGAAGAGGGTGCATGGTGCAATTTGAAGGGCTGAAGGATCAAACTTCGTGCCTTTCAAGTGCACTCATGCACTTAAGGAGGGTGAGTTAATTCGGGTCAAAGAAGTTCTCCCAAGGAGGGTGCGTTCCTTCGGGTCAAAGGAGTGTTACCAAGGAGGGCGTATTCCTTTAGGTCAAAGGAGTGCACTTAAAGGAAGGATTGGTTTTTGAAGGGCACGATTCATAATAAGGAATAGGAAAGGTGGATTAAGGGGTGAACGTTGTACCCTTGGAGGGAACATTGAACACTTGTGAACAACAAAGGATGTTATCTAAACAACTCCCAAAATTGAAGAAAATATAGATCAATGACTTCAAATTCAACCTCTTCGAGGGGGCAACATCCTTTACATTACACAAATGAAGAATTCTTGGATGATACAATTGACAAGACCTCCTTTCTATATAAAGGAGTCTAAGGGGTCATAATATAATCAGAGCCAACATAACAATAATAATGCAAGGGAACAACAATATCAATAGTGGGCCTCTATGGGGCACAATAATAACAATATGCGGACTGCATGGGCACAACAATATAATACGAGGGTTGCACTAATAATAATAAGGGGTTACACTAGCAGTATAGGGACCTAATATGCCCCTCTACTTCAAAAACTATTGTCCTCAAGGCTTGGGTAGTTGTTGATTCTTTTGTATAAAATTCTCATTGTCCCATGTGGCATCTTCAGTAGGTAAGTTTTTCCACTTAATGAGATACTCTAAAATAGATCGATTTCATAGCTATCGAGTTCTTGTTTCCGTGATTGCTTCAAGTTCCAATATGATTTTCCTTCGTTTGAACTGGGAGCTTGTCTCCTATAACCTTCTTTAATCATGAACTGGGGCACTTGGGAAGATGTGGAAAGCTCCAATTTATATGCCATAGTACGAATCTTTTGTAGCAGCTTGTAAGTACCATAGTACTTTGGTGATAATTTATTATCCTTCTTAGCTTTCTTGAGGGACAGGTGTCTATATGGTTGTGTTCGTAAAAATACCCAATCGCCTATATGGAAACTTATTTTGCTGTGATGTTGATATGCCTATTGTTTCATTTGATTCTGTGTGAAACTGAGGTTATTCTTTTTCTTCTTGATATGTCCTTCTATCTTGAGAGTTTGAGGAGTGGTAATTCCTACCAATGCATTACAAGATATTGTCGGATTCATTTCTTCTTTCTATGGGATTGATTCTTAGTGTATATCCTCTTCTTTTGTTGTTTCTTGATCCTTTTCTTCCTCCTCTTCACAATCAATGTAAAAGAATTTCTTCTAAACACACATATGACCTTTAGTGTATTTGTTATTAGAACTGTAAGAAAGGCCATTTTAACCTTTTCTTCCAATTTTTGTGGTGTCAACCTTGTAGGTTGTGGAAGGCTAGGAGCAACAACACTTCCATCTTTATAATTATGAGTTGTAGTATTTCTTGTTGCCATAATTTTTCTTTCATTTTTTCTTTCCAGCCTGAATGCCTTCTCCAACGAATCAGGTTCCCAAAGACTAACCTCATGTTGAATTCTATCCTTTAAAGTCCCTATGAAGACATCAATACTCTGCTTCTCTGAAATATCATTTACTCTTATATTCAATTTTAGAAGTCCTCAATGTGCTCTGCCATTGAACCCTTTTGTTTGAGATTTATAGATTGGCTAAAGAATGTGTTGCTCTTTGTATCCTCATAATGTGGTATCATTTCCTTCGTGAAAACTGACCAAGTGACAAGTGGTTACGAGAAAAAATCCCTTTATACCAAGAAAATTGATTTGGATCTAAATATAAATATGCAATACATACCTTTTGTAATAGTTACACATCATGTAGATCAAAATATTTCTCCATATGTAGTATCCATGTTATGGGATCCTTGCCACCAAACTTACTCAAATTGATGTTTGGAATATGGTGGGTCTTCAATCAAATGTTAGATTCTAGGAAATCATGATTAGCATTTATTTTTTTCTCATCATGAGTTTCCTCTACTACCTCTTCCTCATTAGGAGATCTTTCTTGTAGTAACTTTGTTCCACCTTCCTTCAAACTTTCCATGTATTTCTTCAAATATTCCATGCATTTCTTCAAATATTCTTCCATACCATCGATATTAGCTTCCATGGCCCATATAAAACTATTTATCTTAGGCTTTTTCACATTCTTCAAATCATCCATCCAATTTTTCTTACTAGGTGTTTTTATTTTCTTGATTTGAGTCATTATTTTTCTTGCTTTTAAGAGATCAATATTTAAATAATTGTAACTCTGTAATTTCAAATCTTCAAGTTCTGAAATTTTGGCTTGTGGTATCCCTCCAAGTCCTATTTCTAACCCAGTATGTCTGATCAATATTGAGTTCTCCAAAGAAGAGTTATGCTAAATCTCCCACGATGACCAGATTATAGACTCGTTCAGTAGAGAAAACTTGTACGAAGTTCCATGTGTCATTGTTTCGACCTTAGGACCTGAAACTAATACATAGAAAACTAATGGTTGTCCTCTTTCTATAACCTTTTATTAAATTTCATTCTAATTCTCAGAGAGAAATGTATGATGATTTTCCCTGGGTCACCTGTTTGGGATGTAATTCAAGAGCATACAGAAACCCTAAATGTCTTAGCCCATATCTCTGAAAATATAGGAAAAAATATCTGAAATTCGGGTCCATTATTCATAAAGATTTCGCCTCAAATGGTTTTAATTTCAGAGTTTTAAAATTCATAGAAAAAAATATAGTGAAAATTCCACAATGACCTGTTTGCGATGGAACTCTAGAGCTTGCAAAAACCCTAACTTCCTCAATTCATCTATCTGAAAATTTAACGAGACAAGATCTACAAATTTGAATCCGAGGTTCAGAATGATTTTGTCTCAAATGGGTTTTTTTTAGCTTATGAAACTTTGTATAGAAAATGTTATATCAAAAATTCCACAATGGCCTGATTGGAGTAGCAAAACCATAGAATCCAAAGCTCTGATACCAAATGTTATATAACCAGCTCACAAAATAGAAGAAAAGATAGATAAACGACTTCAAAATTAGCCTCTTTGAGGGGGAAAACCCCTTTACATTACACCAATGAAAAATTCTTGGATGATACAAAGGACAAGACCTCCTTTCTATATATAGGATTCTAAGGGGTCATAGTATAATCAGAACTGACATAACAATTATAATGTAAGGGCATAATAATAATAATGGGCTTCTATGGGGCACAATAATAACAATATGGGGGCTACATGGGCACAAAAATATAATAAGGGTGTCGCACTAATAACAAGAAGGGGTTACACTAGTAGTATAGGGACCTAACAAAGGATCCTTGATCAAGGCTTCAGGGTGCACTCATGTGCTCTTGGCCTCAATGGGTTTGCTTTGAAACCATAGATTTGTCTAAGTCTGGGATATACGAAAAGGGGTGAATGTAATTAGTTTAAACATAAAACTAGGCGTGACTCTTATCGACTCATCGAGAAAACTTATAAAATCTTTAACAATGATAAATATATGTCAGCATGCTACATTTTACACATTCCCAAATTACCACGAGTGAAGTGTGTGTGGCTGCGACCCAAAAGTGTCATTTTATAACAAAAAGGATGTTATGACCATGAAATGAACCTAAATATGTTCTAACCAATGTGAGGACACTTAGGATAATTCAAGGACACTTGAAACTCATATAATAACATGAGGTGACACTTGGTGATCAAGGAAACACTAGGTATGATGATGATAGTGGGCTCCAAAATTCAATTGTAGTGAAATTTTGGTGGGTGTTGTAGCAATGACAACACTTGGCCAAACACTGGGAGGACTTCAAATTATCTATACAGGAATAGATTTTAGTTAAGAGTCAAACATTTAGGAAGTATTGATTACCTCTATTTTGCCTTTTTGACATGTTTTTATACATATCATCTCACTAAATTTCTCTACCCATTTGAACACATTTAAAAGATACACCCTATCGCAGTTGTTTCAGTATAGGTAAGGGTAATGCACAAGGTGATTTTATGATATTCAAAGTATGAGTTTTCATCTATGGTGTTGCTCCACTACCAAGAGACTTGGACAGTACCCCAACAAAGCCACTAGAGGAGCACAAATGTTGCTTCGCTGCTAATGAGCCTATACAATACCCAAGTGAAGTCACTTACTTCACATCCCTGTGTAGGAATACTTTATCTTATTTCACCTTTTATATATTTATTTAATAAAACTATGCATTGACAGATATTATTTTCAATAGGTAGAAGAGGAATCCCAACTTATTGAGAGTAGAGGAGGTTTCTCCTTCAGATAATTATTTTAAGACCTATGATATTAGTTTTCTAGCTTTAGATTTTCCCCTTAACCCTTCTCTACTAGATTGGACAAGCATTAACACACAAGTAGATTTACACCAAGTTGAGTAGTTTAGATACTATTATAGGCTTGGATCTAATAGGTTTCCTCAATGTTCTACTATTGGATGAATCATATTTTCCATCTAGACTTAGCTCAACCTATTGCATTTTCCTAAACAAATAAGGAGAAGAACAAAAATCCAAGCATTGTGGTTATCACACTTCTTCGTTATTCCACAACAAAGTCACTTTTGAGCTATGCACTTTTCCGAACATGGCCTTATAAATAAAATATGAAATAAAATACATACAAAACCAAAAGCACAAACAAAAGATAAAGAAAATGGAGACTGAACCCAGAAACATCATATAAAAACAAAAGAAAAACAAAGACTAAATGGAGAGCATGAAATACAATGAATGCAATACAAGAGGAACTAAATGCAACTAAGCCTACTCCTAACCTAACCATCTAAAATACCAAGGATAAATGTAATGATATTTCCTGTGAAACCAATATAATTTCTCCCGACCTACAATGAGAAAGATACGAGCAAGGAAAATTGACATATTACAATCTGCAACAGAAAATGTGAGAACTTTGATATTTTTCAAAAAGATATAAAAGGTATTTTCTAGATGTAGAGAGATGTGTCATGACAACCAACCTTAACCAACTTTCCACCTTACCTTTTCGACTGGAAGAGTAATCAAAGAAACCTTGAAAACTTCCTTTTAAAGCACCTACATCTATATTGTATTGCGTAGAAAACATTAGGAAAGATCAAAACTTGCTCTTAGGAAATTGGATTGTTATTTAAGATGCATCTAACTGATGAAATATTGGATCATGAAATTTAAAAGAATCCTCTTCGAAATCCTAAACTCCTTGGGGGAAATATTTTTCAAGTAATAGTGTGGAATCGGGATGTGAATCTTGCGATGGAAAATCAATCTTGTCATATTCAGAGCGTTTTTTAAAATAGTGAGGGCCTAACATAATCATCAGTGGAGGTTGAAGTGCCTCAACTACTTGACAAGTATCTAAATATTTAGATGATAAACCATGAAGATCAGGTGATGTAAAACAACCATCATTAGATACACTAGTGGGAAAATGATTAACTGAATGGTAGTTATTAAAACAAGAACCATAATCAGATGGGTTGATTAAGGCACAAGATTCTCAATTAGGTGACAAAAAAGATAGAGAAGTTTGAGTATATTTACAAATTATTTGAATGACAAAATAATCCTCCTCATATGCTAAATGTGACAAACCATATACTTGTTACTGGCCACAACCCAAAATGACATCTTAATCATTAAAAAAAAGGATGTCAATATGGAAAGCACATGAAGCCAATCAAGATGTAGGGGATGAAAAAGAGGAACTTTATTCATTAAATAACA
Organism: Pinus taeda; assembly: GCA_000404065.3. NCBI lineage: Eukaryota > Viridiplantae > Streptophyta > Pinopsida > Pinales > Pinaceae > Pinus > Pinus taeda. The sequence continues at coordinate 60,813 of APFE031516924.1, read as the reverse complement.
TAAGCATTCACTGAAACTGAAGAGGATATTTGGTTCCATGAAAAAAATAATAAATATCAAAATATTCACAAGAATGATTACGATTTGATTACTTTCAAAAGAATGTGAGAGGTATGAATTCTTTGGTCAAATATAATCTTTAGAATGATCAAATTTACATCTTTTCTCATCCATGAAAGGTATACATTTCGAACTTGAGTTTGATATATAATAAATTTACATCAAGATGAGCTAACTGAAGCAGAATCTTCAATCCAACCAAAAACGATATCTTGAAAGTTGAAAGAGCCATATTCAAAATAATGAATATATTTCAAGAAGAGATTTACATCTAGTGAATCCATGCAAAGAAATGAGTCACATGAGAAAATCCATATCTGACTTAGCTCAGGGATCTTACCAGAGTTGCGAGAACCTGACATAACCATCAACAAAATTTGAAGTTCCTCGACTTCCGGATAAGTCCTAGAACTTTACAAGATAGTAGAATGAGATATCAAAGATTGAATCTTATCATGCATGGTGTATGGACAACTAACATTAGTAATTTTAACAAGATCACTATTATCCAAATGGAAACCATCTACATCATCGATTTGATCAAATTTTACATTTTTGACAAAAATGTTACCCAAGTCAAAATATTCCTCTAATCACACATATATAGATGGATGAATCAGGAAAATCTCATGAGTAACATGAATAGAAGAATTTTCTTCATGCACAATTGGAAAAGATAATGCATGGAATGGATCCTTGATAAGTTGGTTACCTTCTTCTTCATCATGGATTGCCTCACTACGTTGTTTTAATTGAAAATCCAGCTCATTAGATGATGAACATAAAGAGCATGGAGTCTCTTCATCACAAGTTGATGCATTACAAATAGTAGAACAAAAGGGATAGTGAGGTGAAGAGGAAGTTTCCATAATAACATCTTCTTTTAACTAAAATAGATTCAAGGTATAATATTTCAAATGAAAATGTTCTTGAGAAACCAGAATATTAAATGGTGAAGTTGGGAAGCTATCATTGCAAACATTGGTGGAATCAAAATAAATATAATGATGATGTTCCAAGACTTCATATTGATTCGACAAATTAACTTCACTTGATTCATCACCGATATTTCTACATTCAAAACAAATTAAGGATGGAGAAACATTATCTTGAGACAGTGGATTTTGAAAAAGAGAACAAAGATGGAAAGCTTCCTCACTTTCCTACTGCTCTACATGTGAAATGTGACTACCTTTCTCCTGATCATTGTTTAGATTGGAAGATTGAAAATCGAGTAGATCAAGGAGCAAGGAGTTAGGAGAATGAGGTGGTAGAGAAGGACAGATCAAGACTAGATTCATGAGTATTAATATCATCTGGTGGAATGGAGGGATTAATCTTCACCATATGCTTCATGAGCCATTCCAAATTATCCTCAGTTAAATCAAGATCATGGGAAATGGACGATGGTTGAGAAGAGGCATTAGGAATTTGATTTGCAGATTTCTCAACTTCAATATTTTCAAAAGGAGACACCCAAATTGGTATTAGAAAATGAGGAGAAAAAGGAACAAAAGTAACAATAGGCTCCTCCTCTGAGATTGGGGGTGTCACAACATATCTGAAATTTGGGAGGACATGAACATCTAGGAGTTTAGATTCACACTCATTAAAAGAGATCTAAACTACATGTTCAAACTTATGCTTAAGGAAATCCCAATCCATATATTCTTTAGGAAATTCATAACATAAGTGAAGGAATATATTAGAAGAATCATCAATTTATTCATTAGGGTTCATTCTAAGTTGATTGATTGTTTCATAAACACCTTGGTAATCATATCAATCTTGATGAAGGTCCTTAAGAAATTGACGATGAGAATGAATCGAAGAAGATGGTAAGGTATGAAAACATTGATTCACATGACCTTCAAGAGTGAGGGTGAATAGAATGCACATAACATATTCATCATCGATTTCAAGAGATTTACAAAATCCAAGAAAATCATTTATTTGTTTGATAAAAACATACCACCCTCGTCATTAAGCTTGAATTGAAACAAGGTGTGAACACGTTCTGTGGAGATAAAAAGTTTACGAGGAGGTAGGTTACAATTTTTTTTTGGGATTTTGACTTGGGAAAGAGTCATTTAAGATAAGAGAATCAAACAGACTCAATGGGCACAACTTGTCATTCGGCCCTCCTTCTAGTGCTAAAATGTTGGTGGTGCTAGATACCGCCAACATATAGGGGGTATCCCCGATCTGAAGTCCCAATTAGACCTTAAACCATTTGGAATAGGAGTTCCTTCTAGAACAAAACCTGACTACCATTTACTTAAAGATATGGCTTAGCTTTAACTATCAACATGAGGTAAAAGTGAAAATTTCCTTCTGAATGAGCAAGTCAGTGTGCCTTGTGAATGTTCGGTTGCCAATATATCAAGTTTCTTCTACTGCGAGGGGGAAATTAAGTCATCCTCTCAAGAGAGAAGTAATAGTGATACCGTAATTTAGACACACATGAGAGATAAAGGCTAATCTAATATCAAGCAAAATAGTTCACAAGAATGCGATGATCATTATAAACATAACAACACATTTCCAACAAGGAGCATTGGATTAACCAAAATAGTTAAACTAATCCAGTACTAATGAAAGTAAAAATGAACCATAACCATTCAAATAATATTATTATAAAAAATGATAATCCATGTATGAAAATGTGCTAGCCTGGAAGGCTTCAATACTAAGCAAAAGTTCCAAGATACATAAATGCAATGAACACCACTAGCTCTAATAGTGGAGCATTAAAGCCACTACTTGTTCCCCAAAAGTACTAACTTTGTCCCTCTATGCATTTTCTGAGAATCCAAGGTTAATGTTCCTTTACATGAGGAATGAGGATCTATTTATAACTTGAGGAATGACCTTTCACTTCCTCATGACTCTTGACTTTCCAAATTCTATTGACCTTTGGAGTTCCAAAGGACTTTTCGAATTACGTATGACATTTGATATTACATGTCTTTTGGGCTTTCATGACACTTTAGTTCATACATGACCCTTGGAATTCAAATTATTTGTGTTTACAATTATTACAATAATAAATGATGACTTCCACATCATCACGTGATGAGACTTGACATGTCACTATCTTTGATTACTAGGACTAATAGTGATTGATGACATGGACCTTCTCTAGTGGTGACATGGTTTTCAATTGTGTATTCATCTCTTCAAGTAGCTTCAATTGTTGATGTCCTCACTCTCCAAATGTTCTTTGATGTAATAGAGTCTTTGGGGTGCTTTGTTCATCAAGGTTAAAGTGTATTCTTTGTTCTTAATGCAACTTCCTTCATTTGTTCTCCTTACCCGATCTTGCTCATGCGTGCTTGCCATGATGTTTCTAGAATACCCTTGTCTAGAATCGCTCATGCCAAGAAACGATCATCCTGAAAATCTCCTATTCTACCATGTTTCATGCATATTTTGTATTCATGTCCTTTTCAGTGCACTCAAGAGGGACAAAAGGGGCTTTTGGCCCATGGGAGCACTTTGAAAGGCTAAAGGGTTGAAGGGGAAAGACTTCATGGATTTGGCATGCACTCATACACTCAAGAGGGAGGAGATGGTCATGATAGGGAATATGGTACAACTCTGTAGGATGAAGGGGAAGGCTTCAGGCTTCCCAAGTGTGTTGCGCACTCAAGGGAGAGAAAGAGGTCACAGGGATCACTGCTGAAGGCTGAGGTATGAGGCTTGATGCCTTCAGAGTGAACTCATGTACTTAAGAAACCAAGGAGGGCACATCCCTTCAGGTTTAAGGATCTCTCTCAAGGAGGGTGCATTCCTTCAAGTCGAAGACATGCACTAAACAGAAATCAATGGGGGTGCATGTAGAAAGTAAGAAGGTTTAATGATGAATATTTGTGCCTTCGAAGTGTACTTCTACACTCAAGAGATGAAAGAGGGTGCATGGCAAAAGTCCAGAGGCTGGAGGACGAATCTTCATGCCTTCGAAGTGTGCTCATGCGCTCAAGGAGGGTGCATGATCTTGGTGGCTCCAGAGAGGCTCAAAAATCAACGAGGGATTAGGGAATGCTCAAAATTAAAAGTTCTTGGATTGCAATAAAACTAACATCACATCAAATATCTTATCGCAAGATTTCAAATAGTGTAAAGAGAATGTCAATCTGACATTGTATGTGAAACTTATGCCCCATCAAAGTTTTGGTCAAACTATCCCCCTAGTTAAAGTTAGTATAGTGAAAAATAAATTTGGGGGCTCACAAAATTTGGAAGACCACCAAATTTGGTAGCCATTAATGAGGCAACAATTTGGCACTTCACGGTGATGGTTTCCAACAATCAGAAAAGGTGAATTTGTTGCCTACTTAATTTTTTCTAATGACCGCTAAAAATTTGATGGTTTGTTTTTAAATGTTATTATTAGAAAAAAATTATAAAAAGATATAAAAATAGGGGGGAAAAGAACAACCCCCACCACCCCTCGAATATATTAATATATCTATGTAATATATGGTCGTATGCCAACAATGGCCAAATGACCAACCAAATTTGAGGGGTTAACGAAATTTAAACCCAACTAGCCAAGTGGTCATCCCCAAATATGTCACCCCATTACACACCACACACCAAATTTTACCAATGTCCACCACTTGAAAAAAAAATATGCCAAGTCGGGAAATAGATGAGTGAGCCGCAAGTTGGAACCTAGCCCACTCGTGTTGGGAAGTAGTCCCCTAGGATTAACTTTTTCTACGTATTAAGTCAGATTTTGATAAGATATTGTAAAGTCTTCACATTTTGAGTAGCGGAGTGCAAGTAAAACATGCTGCTAAAAGTTAAGGGGACTTTTAGACAAGTCAAACCCCTTATTTTGAAAATGGATGAGTTCTATTAGGCTCTGCCCATGGTTCGTGGACCATGGTAATGTAATGTAAACACTATAAAAGGGATTCATTGAGGAGTCATTACGGAGGGGAAGTTAGTTTAATGTTATGATTGATACTTAGACCCTGAATTGTTATTTTCTGTATTTAGGTGAAGGGAAAGGCTCTTGTTGTTGTGTGCATGAAGAACTTGGTAAGTCTGCAGCTGAGTGCGCGGACCCCTGTAACTATGTGCGCAAGGTCTGAAAAGTATATGTATTGAAGATATGGAATAATAAAGAGTATTTGAAGCAATTCTTGTTGAAAATAGCAACAAGAAATGATAAAAATAGAAATGTTAAAAACAACATTGTTATAGATAGCATTTCATGATATATTCCAATTTTAATTTGTCCTTGAATTAAAATTGAGAATTAAAATGGGAATTTAGTCTCATGAGTTGTTTGAAAAATAATTAATTAATTCATCTTGAGTTAATTAGTTGGAGAAATTCAAACATGAAGTCTTTGTGACGACATGCAACAGTTATCCCTTTGATTGAGGAAGTTATTCCTAAAGTAAGGAGATAAGGATGAGTTATATTTGAGTTGTAATTAGTTAGCTTAGTTAACTGAGTTAAGTCTAGTTAAATTAGTTCCAAATCGTTTGAGGAACTAATTGTGAGTTCTGTCAGTCAATGCATGTGTAGAATTTTCATTGTAGATCACCTGATATATGTAATGTCCTAAAGCATAATACTAGATCTACTTCTACCATAAACTTTGTGGAAGCTTAAACAGATATGAGCATCATCAAGCACAAATAGATATAACTAAGAATGAGAAGTAATCAACCATAACACAGAAGATATATCACTGGGTAAAGCACCAGCCTAAGACCCCAACTCTGTATTATCATACAAGTGGAAATCTTGTTCAATTTACAAAAGAATCAGCTCAAAAGCTATCCTTCTCTCTCTACAATCAAACAATACAACTCACATACTGAATAGACATAGTATATGTCTTCTTCAAGCCCTCCAAGCCTCCTATTTCCTTCCGCAATTTTGATTGGGGTCCAATGATATCACATGTGTGAATTGGCCTCATCACACTGACTGTAACCTCAAGTTCAACTGCGCAATCCTCAATGAATAATATTCCTTTTTCATGCAAGGAATATTCACCAAGGAATATCCTAGCAACTGATAGTACATTATCCCTCCATCTGATCTCAACTGGGTCTCTAACTAAACTGACATGCATGAGTTATCCATGAGTGAATACTCAGTTATCTGAAATACAGTAGATACATGCATGCAAGCATTAACTAACTGAACTCTCATTAATTTAGCAAACTGTTAAATTAATCAAACTGGACTTGACTCAGTTAATTGAGCCAACTAATTACAACTCAATATTACAACTCTCTCTTATCTCTTTAATTGATGGGTAAATCCCTCAATCAAAGGAGAAACTGTTGCATGTCCTCACATAAACTTCAAGTTTGATTTTACTTAACTAATTAACTCAATATGAATTAATTAACTAATTTTCTAATTGCTGTTAATATCGAATTCGAATTTTACTTCCTATGTTTAGTCTAGGGACAGACTAAAATAAGAAGTGATCCCGAAATGCTATTTTTTAGCACTTTCACTTTTCACCCATTGTTTCTAAGATCTCCAATGGCTAAACTTCTATTTATAGTCAGGATATTTATAGTAATGCTATTTAGAAATGGATTATCAATAACCCCGATCCTGTCTCTGTGGAACTCAAACTTGCATTTTTACAATGCCTTAGTCAAAATATTTTCATCCTTCTCCTCGGTCGAAACATACTGCAAAATCATGATCCTCTTGACCACACAGTCCCATAGATGATGGTAACGAATATCTATATGCTTGGACCTATCATGAAACACTAGAGTCTCAGAGAATTTTATGCAACTCTGATTATCACAATATATCACTATAGGATCCATCATCTGACCAAACAATCCCACTATAGTCTTCTGCATCCAAATGGCCTTGCATGATGCCTGACTGGCAGCCATGTATTCAGCCTCTAGTGAGCTAAGTGCAACTGATATTTGTTTCCTACTATACCAAGAAACTACAGTTGAACCAAGGTTGAAGATTCCTCAAGAAGTGCTCTTCCAGCCTGATCGACTACCAGCCCAATCCGCATCTGTGAAGCCTTGCATCTTCACTCCCTCTATTCATCTGTACCACAATCCATACTGTGTAGTGCCCCTGAGATATCTCAACATATGCTTTGTTTCCTCCCAAAATAGCTTGGTAGGCTGAACCATAGCATGACTGAGCCGGTTCACCACAAAGCATAAGTCGGTTTGTGTGTTCACCAGATACATAAGTGAACCCACTAGCTATCGATAAATAGTAGTAGCTACTACCTCACCTGAAGTAGCATCCTCAACCTGTGAGAAACCTCAGGCAACAAACCTTGCCTTGTGTTTCTCAACACTACCATCAACTACCTACTTTACCTTGTAAAGCCATCAATAACTAACCACTGACTTGTCCCCAGGTCTAGCGACAACATCCCACACACTGTTCTGTGTGATAGAACCGTATTCTTTTACCATTGCATCAACCCAGATTGGTTGTTGTACTGCCTCCTAAAAATAAGAAGGTTCAATCGCTACACACTCCCCAACTAGGGCCATTTAGCCACTGTATCTCTCAGGAGATCTCCTCTGTCTGTGCTGAGAGGATGGCTGCCCCACATTCTCTCTCACAACTAGCATCAGTCTGTCAGCTTCCCGCAAGCATTTCTACCCATCTCTAGAAGACTCTGCAGAAGTGGTGGTCTCCATTACTAGATCCTCTGCATGTGGCTGATCCACATCATCAGGAGGCTCCTCCTCCTTTGGCACTAAAAATTCCTCATCACCATGCAACTTGATCTACCTCTCAAGTGACACTCGCATGGCTCTCTACTCGTCGAACTTCAGATCCCTGCGCACTATGGTCCTCTAACTTGCAGGCACAAACACACGATAGTTGTGGCATGTATCTATGTACCCCACAAGTATCCCTAACTTAGTTTTTGGGTCTAGCTTCTTCTGAGCATCTTTGGTGACATGACAGAAAACTGGTGATCCCAAGATGTGGAAGTGACTCACATCTAGTCACTTCCCCGAAAAGTCCTCCATAGGTGTCTTCATCCCCAAGATATAATGAAGACTTTTGTTCTAAAGGTACACTATTGTAATGCATGCCTCAACCCACAGATGAAGTGGTAGGCCTTGGTCATGCAACGTCGCTCGAGCTTCTCCCACAATAGATCTATTCTTCCTTTAAACCACCCCATTCTATTGTGGGTTTTGAGGTGCTGTCAATTCCCATTTAATTCCTTCTATACAATAGAAGTCTTTAAACTACTGGGAAACATACTCTCCACCATTGTCGCTACAGAAGGCTTTTACTTTCTTTCTTGATTCTTTCTCTCCCAAGGCTTTAAACTCACAAAACCTTACGAAGGTTTGATCCTTCTTTTGCATAAAGTAGATCCAGCATCTACAAGAAAAATAATCAATAAAACTAACATAGTACCTCTACTTAGTAGTGGAGGCTGTAGATATTGGTCCATATACATCTTAGTGAACTCGCTCCAGGATTTCTTGAGCTCTATTATCCCAATCCTGAAAGGATGCTTTCGCATACTTACCCAGGGTGCATCCTTTGTGTTATCACTGAAAAATTTCAAAAACAATTTGGACAACTTGTATGGTTTCAAAGTTGAATTCCATGTAGTTGTTTACAGAAGAGAAGGATCATAGGTCAAGTAGGTGTATTAAATTAGACAAGCTTTCAAATAGGTTGGTTGTTGGAGATTTTGCCAAAAACTTCAAGGAGGTCACATGAAAGTCACCAAAGAATTTACTTCCAATTTCACAGGATTTAATTCAAAGGTTGGAGTGCTTGAATTACCAATATCTTCAGAGGTTATATCTGTAGTCACTGAAATCCCAAGAGAGATAATTTAAAAAAAAAGTAATACTGAAATTGAACGTGTGGACTCAACAAATGCATGCTATGGAGGAACTACAGCCCTGTTTAACTGTATCAACTGGATTGAAAGCAGTTCTTGGGATGGAATATATGGTCTTGTTGTAGCTATAGACAGTGCAGTCTATGCTGAAGGGGCAGCACGACCTACTGGAGGAGCAACTACTGTTGCAATGTAGATGGGGCCTAATGCTCCAATAGCAACGGAGAGCAAATACAGGGGAACACATGTGGCTCATGTCTATGACTTTTATAAGCCTAATCTGGCTAGTGAATATCCGGTTGTAGATGGGAAGCTTTCACAAACTTGTTATCTCATGGCATTGGATTCATGCTACAAACTATTTTGTAATAAGTTTGAAAAGGAAGAAGGAAGACAATTTTCTCCTCTAGATGCAGATTATATAGCATTTCATTCTCCATACAATAAGCTTGTACAAAAGAGCTTTGGTCGCCTGTTGTTCAATGATTTCTCAAGACATGCTAGGTCTGTTGGAAAGGATGCACAAGAGAAGCTAGAACCCTTTGCTGGCTTGTCTGAACAAGATAGCTACAATAGTCGTGACCTAGAAAAGGTTTCTCAGCAGCTTGCGAAACCATTGTATGATGCAAAAATTCAACCATCAACTTTATTGCCAAAGCAAGTAGGAAACATGTATACAACATCTCTCTATGCAGCATTAGCCTCCATTATTCACAACAAACATACGACTCTGGACGGTCAATGGGTACTGATGTTCTCTTATGGCAGTGGGCTTGCTTCTACATTGTTTTCTTTTAAAATCTGGGAGGGTCAATTCCCTTTTACTCTGTCAAATATTACAGAAGTTATGGACGTACAAAACAAACTTGATTCTCGTCATGAGTTTCTTCTCGAAGATTTCATGGAAAACTTGAAGCGGATGGAAACTCTATACGGAGCAAAGGACTTCGTTTCAACTTCTCAGCTCAGTTTGCTGCAGCCTGGTGCTTTCTATTTGACTAAAGTAGATTCCATGTACCGGCGTTTCTATTCCCGCAAAGTTATTAGTGTTGGTGACAATTTTTAGAAGTTAAAACTTGCCAATGGTACCATCCATGATGAATTGTAAACATGGTTTATGTTTGTGAGGTTAACTAGTACTGATATTCGTATTATGATGATGGGAGGCTGAATGTAAGTTCTGCATTGTAACATAGCATTCTGGAGTCTCCCATTCCTTTTCTTTGGTATCTGTTTATTTTTGTTTTAAGTAAATGTGGAAGCGCTGCCAAGAACAGGAAAAGGAACTTTCTGAGGCAAAAAGAATGTTGGTGAAGAGAATTGAAGAAGACCAGTTTCTTGATTTCATGTCGTTGGATGTTGAAGTGTAGATACGGATAGAAGAGATGGATTGTATAGCGCAGAAGGGAATTTGTTGATACAGTTACGGGTGATCTTCTGGGCAGTCGTGTTTTTGTATTCACACCAAAAGGAGAGATAAAAAATCTTCCAAAGGGTGCAACAGTTATTGATTATGCTTATCAAGTACATACAGAGATTGGCAATCAAATGTTTGGGTGATAAAATCTCGGGTCAAAAGCAAGCTGTTTCAAATAATTCAGCAGTTTCATAGCACGCTACGAAACTGCTGTAGGTGATGATTTAAACGTAGAACTAGCAGCTTGATATTATGAGCGGGAGTTTTTGAAAAAGAGACACTTGTACATCATCAAAGTCTACAACATATCTAAAACGTGGCCACGTTCCATTCTTTGGGATATTAAAGACTCAAAAAGGTGTTGTTCATGATCAAGCTAATTATGCAATAAAGAAGCCGAAAAACAGGGGACATCTATGAATACCACGGGCAGATAGGGATTCAGCACTTAAAGGCCAATATGGCATATTTAATATCCAGCTCAGCCAAATTTAAAGGGAACCAGGTGTCAAAGGACGAGGAGTAGCCACTATGGCACGAAGATGGAGTTAGAGTCATAATCTATTTAGGACTTTTTAAAAAGTTACAGTCAACATTTCATTTGTATTTAATAGACAGTTAAATAGTTGATAGGTATCTTTAGAGATAACGATCGAGTTAAAATTCCCCTCATGCTAGAGGAGGAAACTCGAATTAGTTAGAATAAGGATTATATATAGTTGAGACAGCAATGTAACAAGGGTTGGATATTTTATAAAAAACAGAGGACTATTTTAGCTTATGTGTGAACAGAATTTCAGGAATGCAAATGACTGCTTTTCTTCTCAGGATTCACAATGGATCTTCTTGTTCAAATGTGTGATGGTATATTTCTTTAATGTTCTTTAAACAGTTTTACAAATGTATAATCACTCAGAATTCATTGATAATGCTCTGACTTCCTGTATGGCTTTGAAAAATGTAGTTTCATGTGAGTTATGTTTGAACATTTAGATGTAAAGTGCCCTGATTTCTATGAAAAGATAGTGTTGTTGTTTACTGAGATATAAGTGACTCCATAAGCCCAATGGGTATCAAGTTAATATTTTGTCCAGCCAGCATACTTGTTCATTGTATCATACAAGAGTTAGCCATCTTGTCATAGGTCAACAGTAATAATCTTTGAGAGAGCCCTCTCAGGCTAAAGAGGCTAAGCTTTAGCTAAAGTCTGGCTTGAAATAGTTACTTGAAGTTAAGCCTAGTCTGCAGCCTTCCAGTGCACGATTTTGAGATAACATTTTGGTGCGTCTGCTGGGAGCCTGAAGATTACTCATTCCCGAAATTATAAGACTGAACTTCTGAAGGTAGCAGGAGCTCAGAAAGGTTTTCGAGGCTGCAAGTCTATCTTGGCGACTCCATTGTTGAAGAATTCAAAATTCATAGATTCATGGTGATTCCACTGGAATTATGAAGGACCCAGATGCTACCATTCTTATTTCAAGGTATGCATGCATAAATTTTTCAGGAATTCATGATTTCCCAAATCGTTTTCCCAAGGATGCATATTTTCTAAGGAATGGTCCAAAATTCAACGGAGAAGATTTAAGTTTAACTGTGAAGCATATATTAGATTTCTGTGATTTTACAGAGCTTCTTAGAGTTAAACATGAGGATGTTTGCATTATGTTATTTTATGATTCATTTCAAGGGTAATGTAAACGGTGGATTGAAAGCTTTCCCGCCAAATCCATTAAGTCATTTGAAGACTTTTGGTTTATGTTTTTGGATGAATGGATGGATAGATCAGATGTGGTGGCAAACTCTCCTTCTGTTCAAAGTTTTAAACAGTGGAATGAGGATCATATTAATGAAGAAATAGGTGAAAATTTTTCTTTGTCCTTGTCTTCATTTTTGAAATCATTTGAGTGCAAGACAGAAGATAAAATGAAATTTTTGGATGAATTTGCTAAAGACATTGAGAAAGATATTGAACGTTTACAAGGTCAAATTCAATCATATAGTCTTCATGGTTATGATCATTCTTTTCAAAAGATTTCTATGGCAGCACATAAGGAGAGGGTGTTGTTTCCTGCCTCTTTTACAATTGAGGAAGAGTTCACTGTTGTTGAAGATCAGTTTGTATAGCCAGAAAGTTACAAGAATCATCAAGCTAATCATGTATTACGGGATCCTATAGCTGAATACATGGAAGAGTTTTACTCTCCAGTGTTTCAGTTTTTCTATGAAGATCAGAGGCAATTTCAGTGGCAGTGGTCACCACAATATCATAGTGGCTCTGAACTCCGATGCAGTAAAAAAACTCAAATATCAGATAAGACAAATGATTGGCTACATTGGAAATTTCACATTGATTGAGCTAAAAGAAGTTTGAAATTGATAGGGTAGGTAGGTAGGAATATGCAAATAAGCTCAAGGTTGACTGAGCATTTTTTTTTGTAGATGTAGATTTCTTTCTCCTACAGTGATCATCAAGCTTAAGCCCGGGGTGAAGGCCCAAGAAGCTTGAAGGGGATGTTTATCAAGCAAATCCATGTTTGTTATAAAAAAGACAAAGCACTGGACCTACGAGTTCTTAGTGTACCACAAGGGCACACTATCCCAAGTGGAGCCACTGTTATCACTGAAAAAATTTCAAAAACAATTTGGACAACTTGTATGGTTTCAAAGTTGAATTCCATGGAGTTGTTTACAGAAGAGAAGGATCATAGGTCAAGCAGGTGTATTATATTGGACAAGCTTTCAAACAGGTTGGTTGTTGGAGATTTTGCGAAAAACTTCAAGGAGGTCACATGAAAGTCACCAAAGAATTTACTTCCAATTTCACAGGATTTAATTCAAAGGTTGGAGTGCTTGAATTACCAATATCTCCAGAGGTTATATCTGTAGTCACTGAAATCCCAAGAGAGATAATTTTAAAAAAAAGTAATACTGAAATTGAAGGTGTGGACTCAACAAATGCATGCTATGGAGGAACTGCAGCCCTGTTTAACTGTATCAACTGGATTAAAAGCAGTTCTTGGGATGGAATATATGGTCTTGTTGTAGCTATAGACAATGCAGTCTATGCTGAAGGGGCAGCACGACCTACTGGAAGAGCAGCTGCTGTTGCAATGCTGATGGGGCCTAATCCTCCAATAGCAACGGAGAGCAAATACAAGGGAACACATATGGCTCATGTCTATGACTTTTATAAGCCTAATCTGGCTAGTGAATATCCGGTTGTAGATGGGAAGCTTTCACAAACTTGTTATCTCATGGCATTGGATTCATGCTACAAACGGTTTTGTAATAAGTTTGAAAAGGAAGAAGGAAGACAATTTTCTCCTCTGGATGTAGATTATATAGCATTTCATTCTCCATACAATAAGCTTGTACAAAAGAGCTTTGGTCGCATGTTGTTCAATGATTTCTCAAGACATGCTAGGTCTGTTGGAAAGGATGCACAAGAGAAGCTAGAACCCTTTGCTGGCTTGTCTGAACAAGATAGCTACAATAGTCTTGAGCTAGAAAAGGTTTCTCAGCAGCTTGCGAAACCATTGTATGATGCAAAAATTCAACCATCAACTTTATTGCCAAAGCAAGTAGGCAACATGTATACAGCATCTCTCTATGCAGCATTAGCCTCCATTATTCACAACAAACATACGACTCTGGACGGTCAACGGGTACTGATGTTCTCTCATGGCAGTGGGCTTGCTTCTACATTGTTTTCTTTTAAAATCTGGGAGGGTCAATTCCCTTTTACTCTGTCAAATATTACAGAAGTTATGGACGTACAAAACAAACTTGATTCTCGTCATGAGTTTCTTCCCGAAGATTTCGTGGAAAACTTGAAGCAGATGGAAACTATATATGGAGCAAAGGACTTCGTTTCAACTTCTCAGCTCAGTTTGCTGCAGCCTAGTGCTTTCTATTTGACTAAAGTAGATTCCATGTACCGGCGTTTCTATTCCCGCAAAGTTATTAGTGCTGGTGACAATTTTGAGAAGTCAAAACTTGCCAATGGTACCATCCATGATGAATTGTAAACATGGTTTATGTTTGTGAGGTTAACTAGTACTGATATTCGTATTATGAGGATGGGAGGCTGAATGTAAGTTCTGCATTGTAACGTAGCATTCTGGAGTCTCCCATTCCTTTTCTTTGGTATCTGTTTATTTTTGTTTTAAGTAAATGTGGAAGCGCTGCCAAGAACAGGAAAAGGAACTTTCTGAGGCAAAAAGAATGTTGGTGCAGAGAATTGAAGAAGACTAGTTTCTTGATTTCATGTCGTTGGATGTTGAAGTGCAGATACGGACAGAAGAGATGGATTGTATAGCGCAAAAGGGAATTTGTTGATACAGTTACGGGTGATCTTCTGGGTAGTCATGTTTTTGTATTCACACCAAAAGGAGAGATAAAAAATCTTCCAAAGGGTGCAATAGTTATTGATTATGCTTATCAAGTACATACAGAGATTGGCAATCAAATGTTTGGGTGATAAAATCTCGGGTCAAAAGCAAGCTGTTTCAAATAATTCAGCAGTTTCGTAGCGCGCTATGAAACTGCTGTAGGTGATGATTTAAACGCAGAACCAGCAGTTTGATATTATGAGCGAGATTTTTTGAAAAAGAGACACTTGTCCATCATCAAAGACTACAGCATATCTAAAACGTGGCCACGTTCCATTCTTTGGGATATTAAAGACTCAAAAAGGTGTTGTTCATGATCAAGCTAATTATGCAATAAAGAAGCCGAAAAACAGGGGACATCTACAAATACCACGGGAAGATAGGGATTCAACACTTAAAGGCCAATATGGCATATTTAATATCCAGCTCAGTCAAATTTAAAGGGAACCAAGTGTCAAAGGACGAGGAGTAGCCACTATGGCACGAAGATGGAGTTAGAGTGATAATCTATTTAGGACTTTTTAAAAAGTTACAGTCAGCATTTCATTTGTATTTAATAGACAGTTAAATAGTCGATAGGTATCTTTAGAGATAACGATCGAGTTAAAATTCCCCTCATGCTGGAGGAGGAAACTCGAATTAGTTAGAATAAGGATTATATATAGCTGAGACAGCAATGTAACAAGGGTTGGATATTTTATAAAAAACAGAGGACTGTTTTAGCTTATGTGTGAATAGAATTTCAGGAACGCAAATGACTGTTTTTCTTCTCAGGATTCACAATGGATCTTCTTGTTCAAATGTGTGATGGTATATTTCTTTAATGTTCTTTAAACAATTTTAAAAATGCATAATCACTCAGAATTCATTGATAATGCTCTGACTTCCTGTATGCCTTTGCAAACTGTAGTTTCATGTGAGTTATGTTTGAACATTTAGATGTAAAGTGCCCTGATTTCTATGAAAAGATAGTGTTGTTGTTTACTGAGATATAAGTGACTCCATAAGCCCAATGGGTATCAAGTTAATATTTTGTCTAGCCAGCATACTTGTTCATTGTATCATACAAGAGTTAGCCATCTTGTCATAGGTCAACAGTAATAATCTTTGAGAGAGCCCTCTCAGGCTAAAGAGGCTAAGCTTTAGCTAAAGTCTGGTTTGAAATAGTTACTTGAAGTTAAGCCTGGTCTGCAGCCTTCCAGTGCATGATTTTGAGATAACACTTTGCATGTATCTATTTGCTCCAGTTTTCCCTTGGGTAAGCCAGTACAAATTTGTTGCATGATCTTCAAGGCCCCATGATGTAAGTGGCCCAGTCTTTTATGCCACAGTTCGCCAACATCTTGGCTTTGCACCACCTATGCTTTGGAACTCAGTGTAACATAGTCTTCTACCTCCAGGTTGTAGAGATTCTTTACTTGAATCCCAATTCGCTTGGTCTGTCCGTGCCGATATGCCTCAGGAAAAGTTTTCCTTTACTAAAGATTACGTCATATCCTTTATCTTCTAGCATAGCAACAGGCACAAGATTCTTTTTCAAACCTGGTACATACTTAACAGCAGATAGGCTGAGAGGAGCACCATGCTCCCTCTGAAAGACAACTGTAACTTCACCTGAGACATAGTACTTTCCATCATCGCACATCTCGATCCTTCTCCTCCAATGCACTGAAAAGATTCTTGTCACCCGACATGTGGAAGGAAGCTCCACTATCCAGGTACCAAACACATCCCACCATGGATGAAACCATTCATGCGATAAGAGAGAAATCCAACTCAAACTATGAAGTTAGTGCATCAGCATCAGATCCCTTTGAGGAACCCTTCTTGGATTTCTTTTGTGGACAATTCATAGCATAATAGCCCACTTCATGATAGTTGAAGCATCACACCTTCAACTTGTCAACCTTCTTCCAACCATGAGAAGATTTGAATTGGGATGCCTTTCCTTTCCCTTTCTTAGCTTTACTCGCTAAATCTAGATTTTATTATCACCTTGTTTTGATGAAGATCCATCCCTGGTGCTATGCTTTATCTCCTCCTACATCAAATCCAACCAAAGTCGTTCCCAATCTGGTAGTTTCTCCCATTAACTGAGTCCTAGTAACTCTTCCAGCTCTTATGAAGACTGAGCAGTGCTAGACTCACCATGTCATCATCAACTATCATGATCCCTATGCTTGCAAGGTCATCCCTACAGGTGGTGAGCTTGTTCAGGAACATAGAGATTGTGTCTCCCTTTTCACACTTGATCTTTTGAAGTTTATCTTTCAGCGCCAGCTTCCTTTGATCGCTACTATTCTGATAAAGATCTTTCAATGTTTTCCACATCAAAAACAAAGTCTCCTTCCCATGGAGACTCAAGACAATGTGATCTCAAAATCCCTCCAGAAGGATTCTTCTTGCTCTAGCCACACACATTTTCGATTCCACCAGTTGAGTAGCATCAGTCGGCTTTTGTACTTCTTGATCAATGAATTCCTTTAGGTTGTTATCTTCTAATACTACCTCCATGCGATCCTTCCAGGCTATATAATCTGAACTACCATCAAGGGCATATTCGAGTCTTAAACCATGAACACCATTGGTGAAATGGATGTAATAAGAACTCAATTCAATTTTTAGAAACCAAACTTCGAACTTCTCCTATTAGGAAAGCATTCGATAAATCATTATTATCTATTGCATAATTTTGTACCGTCTCCAAAGCAACTATTTTGTAACTTTTGTAAATCGGTTGGTCATGATGAAAGGTTGAGAACTACATGTAGAATGATTAAGGCTCACCTAAGGCTCATAGAGGATTCCAATGATGGAGAAGAGGACAGGGAGGAGGATTTGGAAGAGGTTTGGACCACATAATTTTCTACAACTATGGAGAACTAGGACATTTTGCGCGCAACTACCAGAATCCCACTCACCCTTCTTGTTAATACTATCGACAATTTGATCATGTTATAGAAGATTTCCTGGTATTAATAATGAAGATTCAGGAGAAGAAGAACCAACAACTGATACATAATATTCAAATGATGAGATACGGGACGCACGAAGATGATCCTAGTATCAACATAGTCACACGAAGCAATATATCCATTGGTGAAGACAAGGTTGAAGGCAAACAACTAGTATCAGATATATGGTTTTGAAGAGCCAGTGAGAAGAATGTTGGGTTTTATTTACATAGAGAAAAATAGAAGTTCATGGAGGCAAGATTTTTTTATGGATCCTGATGCTTCTATGCTTAAGAATCAGATGTCATTAGTCCCATTAAAGGAGAAACCTGGAGAACTTAATGTGACGTAAGATTCAGATCCCACTATGTTAAAATCGTTTTTGAAGACCTGCATGAAGTTATTGTTGTACCTCTAAGATGATAATGGTCATCTATCATGCCAGAGCATCTAAGATAATTGTTTTTGGGTTTTGTTTTAATCTGGAGGACCAACGAATGAAATAGATGTAACACTGTAATTCCTAACCTTTGAATAATATTAACAGTAAGGCAAAGGACTGCTATAAAATTTCACACAGTTATATAGCTTCAATAGTGGTGAGAAGAAACAAAAAATAATATGATCACCGTTTTCAGACTGAAAATTGGATAATCATAAGTATGAAAACATTTAAACAATGTTTAGAAGGTTGAATAGAATATGCTTAAGCTTACAACAAGATGTTGATGATTATTGATTCAGACATTAGTAATTAAACAAATAGTCCATTAATCAAAGATTAGCTCTTTAGAAAATTATAGGAATAGATTGAAACACAATTATTCCTACCTAGGTATCTCTGTAAGACATAAGAATATGAAGAAAAACATAATGTGTAATACTGGAAAAACTTACATGAAATACAAATTGTCTAAAACATGATTCATCATCCTTTGTTTTGTATTAAGGTTCGAGAAATGTCAAGTACATCAAATGCCTAGAAATGCTTCATTAAGGGTGCAACCCATAATAACTCGAGGAGAGAGTTATTTATACAATAGTAGAACTAATAAAATAACCTAAACTGTTTTTACAAAAATAGATTATTGTGAAATCAAAATAATGGCCGCTATTTGATCTAGCATTATTTTGATGTCGCTCTGTTGGTGACTATCACTAAAAAAACTAAAGATTTGTTGAATCTGGCTAGATGCTCCTGTTATTTAGGTCCTGTTGTCTTTAGACTTTGATCTTTTTCCCTTTAAGCTAATTGCCTATTTGGTATTCATGCTGGATGTCATATTTACCGATGATATTTCACCTGATACACTTTGACCTTGTTGACCTGTCAATATCCTTTACTATTGTTTTTACTTTTTATTATACATTTCAAGTTTTTACTGTGTATTTCAATAGTAAATCATTTATTTTTTACATGTCTCAGCATCAGGTAGTTGGATATTGATAATCTTTCTGTATATTTCATATGTTTTTCTTTTAACTGTATGTCTTTATTTGCCTCCTCTATTTTAACATTTAGTGTCTTTATGTGAAGGATTTGTTTTTTGTTTTAACCATTACTATGTAGATTGTTTGCTTATGCTGTGTAATAAATGTATTTTTCTTCTAAATAAAGCCTTTTGAATGGATTTCCTTGTGAATATGGAACAAACATGTTTTAAATGATTGCCTACAAAATACAATAATTGTTAAGAAAAAGACAAGCTGACAGGGAGGTGATAATGGTTTTATTTGAGTTGAGAGGTCTGTGGACGGAATCTTGGTAGTGTTTGGATGGTAATTAGAGGTCAATTTGAGTTGCATAGGCTCAAGGTGGCAAAAGAAGGGTTAGGATGGTTTCACTGTGTAAACGAATGAAAAGAGAGAAAACAAGGGTCTTTGGTGTTTAAACAGGAAATGATTAACTTTTTAAAATTTGGCATAGAAATCGATAAGTGAACAGTGATGGTTTTTTCCTATGCAGGGAGGGCAGTATTATTGCTCACCGCACTGCTTTTGGCCATGGGGTGGTTTTTCTCTGAGGGCACGTGAGTTAATGTGGGACTGCCACGTAACCACAAGGGTCCCGAGCAAAACCACGAATCTTGCATGCTCTTGGGCCTTTAAATATCAGAGGTCGGGAGCATGCAATATTGTTGTGGGTTGTTAGATCTGGGAGAGGATGATCGAAGGGTTGTCATGCGATGGAGTTGCGCGGAGGTGAATCAGTAGAGATTAATAGGGCCTGGGGAATAATTACAAGTGATTTGTAATTATTTATGACATAAGCAAGGATTAAACATAAACAGGTTAAAAACATAATGCACGGGTTGATGGAGTAGGACTAGGGTTAACTGCGGTAGGGTCTATTTAACCAGACCAAGGGGATGGGTTAAAAGGCCTTATATCAGGAAAATGTGATTTTTTCAGAGTTAAATTAAATAAAGGGGGGGAACATAAAACTTTTAGGATAAAGGGTTTTATGTGTAAAAAGTGTTTTTTCCAGGAAAACATGAATATAGTGGAGCTAACTTTATAAAGCAGAGGCGGAAATAAAAGTTAGGATAAAGGGTTTTTTATGGGTTTTTATGGGTTTTAAGGGAAATCACAAGGGGAAAGTGATTTTTTCAATGGGGAAATGGTTTCACACTAGGGAAAAGGGGTTTTTGAGTAGGGGAATGAGTTTGGACGGTAAATTGCTAGGAAAATGTGTGAAACCAAGGGGAAAAGGTGAAAATGAAGGGAAAAGGGTATTTTCTTAGGAAATGATGGGATAATGAGGAAATTAGTAAGCATGTAGTGGGGAATGAAATGAAATGAGGGGAAGTTAACCAAATCAGCTAATGAACATATTTTCACTTTCGTAACTACTCCTACACACTAAAACACATGATTAAGCATGATAAAAGTGCTTATGCTTCAATCAACTTTGTACTTCTGCAACCTTTCTTCTATCTACCCTTTACTTATCCTATCATTTTTTCTTCACTTTATTGGGTGCATTTAAGCTAGAAGACCCTTTCTTTCCTTTTTCTTTTGAAAAGCAAACTATATAATTCTAACTTTATAACATCCAAGGGCTCATATTACACTGATGAGCTCCTTATTATTCTCTACCTAACTACTGATCTACCAAGATTAAACAATTTGGCTATATCTTTATTCTCTAACTATAAACATGAAATTTAAAGCATGAAATAGTCAAGATTAAACTATTTGACTATCATGGGTTGTGACATTTATGACAAGCTGCAGACAACCATTATTTTGCATAATAAGGTGAAAATTGGCAGCACTTTGACTTGCACACTTTCAGAGTTTATTGCTTTTTTCCTTTTCTCTCTAACCTATAATTTTATTTTTTCCTTCATTTTTTAGGGCATCTATTCTAACATTTTCTTTGATATGGACATATTTATCAAAATATTTCCTAACATTTTTATATAGTATTCTTTTTGTCCATATCCTAGCTTAACATTCTTTTGAAAATATTTTCATTTTTTGAAAAATATATTCTTTTTTTGACTAATTGATCTATCTTACTAAAATAAAAGAATGCTACAACATTGGATCCAACTTGGGACTGCTTTCTCCTGTAGAATGTAAAGAACTTGTAGATCCATGTGCCTTCTCCTCGGGCTATGGAGTCTTTTGATGTAAAAAATCACACTGACAACTTGGAAAGTAAAAGAAACTGGAGCTTTTATAATGGTAGTAATGAAATATACTTCAACTTCTCAGTACTAAATTTAATGCTTGAGAAGCCTTCCATTTATAGGTTAAGCATAATATAGCCCCTCAAGGTTTTGTAGCACAAAAGTGTCATTTCCCTTCACTTCAGTGATTGCTAAAGGTCCAAACCACAGGTTGTCAAACATGCCATGCTTTCCCTTTTCTTCTCTCTTAGAATCCCATCTTAAAACTAGATCACCTTCCTTGAAGTCCCTTTCCCTAGATCTTCTATCAAACAGGCTCTTCATCTTACTATGATACTTTTTCAATCTGTATTGAGCTTCATCTCTATTTTCATTCAGTTCAATAATCTGATTTATTTTTCCTGAAAAATCATTGAGTTCATTTGTTGAATCCTGCAGGAATTTTAAAACAGGGAAGGCCAAATTGGTAGGGAAGATTGCATTTTTCCCATAACTAACTGGAAAGGAGATTTTCTAGTAGATCTCTTTGGAGTAACTCTATTTTCCTATACTGCAGAAATTAAATGAGAGTCCTAGCTCTTTTTATGATCTTCTAGAGTCTTGTTGATTACCTTTACCAGGATTTTATTTAAAGAGTTTGCAAGGATATTACCTTGGGGGTAATATGGAGTTGAATGATGTAATAGAGTATGATATTTTTGACAAAACTTAATCATTTTAACACTAGAAAGAGTTGTTGCATTATCAGTGATAATTTGAGTTTGGCAACCAAATCTAGATAAGATGTTCTCTTCAATAAATTTAATTACTACTGAATCAATAACATTTCTCACTAGAATTGCTTCCACCCATTTAGTGAAGTAGTCTATTGCAGTGAGGATCCATCTATATTGATTACTTCAAGTGGGATGAATCTCTCCAATAAAATCTAATCCCCATTGGCTAAAAGGTTCTGAGACTATTGATGGAACCAATGGAAGAGCTTCTAATTTTTGCTTACCAGCAAACATTTGACAAGGAACATAGTCTCTGACCTTTTCTCCTACTTGCAAGAACAATGTTGGCCAATAAAATCCTCCCCTCAATATCTTATATGTTTTTGCTCTCCAAGAATAATTTCCTCCACAAAATCTTGTATGAAACTGGTCAATGATTCCTTCAGTTTCTGATTCTGTTAAACATAATAACAAAATATTTAGTGGGTCTTTCCGATACAAATTTGCATTTATGATATAGTACTTGACTGCTTTTAGTTTGAGAGTTTTACATTGGCTTTTGGAGAATGATGTTGGACATTCAAATTGGATCAAGAAATTTACAATATCTTCGTACCAATATGACAATAGAAATTTGTCCTCAATGTATAAAGGGTGGATCTGATTTGAAGGTAAATGTTCTTGTGGATTCTTTTCTTCAAGATCAATGGAATGTTCTTGTGGATTCTCCTCTTCAGGATGAAGGGAAGGTTCTTGTGGATTCTTCCCATTTGAAGTTTGAGAAGGTTCTTGTCAATTCTTCCCTTGTATCTCTAAAATAAAATTCATTCCTAGCACTTTACAGTTGGATTCAACTAGAAGCTTAGCTAATCCTTGGCCTTTCACTAGCTTTGTAGTTTTGATAGTTAGGTCAAACTCCATTATTTGAATGAACCACCTACCTCTTTTCTCATCAGTGTCTGGTTGGGTTAAAACAATTTTTACAGCACTGTTAGGAAAATAAGTAGTAATAGGAGAATGTAGGAAATACATCCTGAATGATTTCAAGGCTTGAATAAGGGAATAGACTTGCTTCTCAATTATGTCACACTTAAGCTCGACATATCTCATAACCTTACTAAAAAAGGCTATGGGTTGGTTATGGGAATCCTCATTCTTTTGTAGTAGAACTACAACAAGGTTTGTTTCTGAGGCAAAGGAAGAGTGACTGAATGGTTTAAAGTAGTCAGGGCTGGCCAAGGTGGGAGCTTTAGAGATAACTTTCTTGATCTTATCAAATGCATTCCTACAAGAGACAATCCATTTAACTTCATGATCTTTTTAGAGCATGTCAGTTTTATCTTTTACAATCTCAACATAGTTTGGGATGAATCTCCTTAAAAAATTAATATTTCCTAGAAAAGCTTGAATCTCCTTCTTGTTTCTAGGTAAGGTCAATGTTTTAATGGCACACACGTGCTTGGGATCAATCACCACTCCATATTTTTAAATTTTATGGCCCAACAGTTTTCCTTATTTTATAGAAAATAGAGACCTTTTAGGATTCAATGGTATTCCAAATTTTCTACACCTGTCAAAAACCTTCATCAAGTGCTTTAGATGTTTCTAATTAGATTTAGAAAAAAAGGTTATTTCATCAATATAAATTACCACAAATTTATTTACTTGACCCACAAAAGCTACATCCATAACTCTCTAAAATGTTCTTCCAACATTGGTTAAGCCAAATGGCATTCTAGCATACATGAATGTACCCTAGGGTTTAGTAAAGGTTGTCTTCTCTCTGTTCGTTGAATCAACATTTACCTATTATGGCCTGGAAAACCATCAAGCATAGAAAGTCTTTGTGCTCCTAAAACCATTTGAAGTAACTGATCCATTTTCGGCAAAGGATAGTTATCCTTTAATTATGCTTTGTTCAAATTTCTAAAGTCCACATAAAGTATAATTTCTCTATTCTTCTTTCTAATAGGAACTAAATTTGCAAGCCAATTGGAATATCTAAGAGGGAGAATAATCTGGGCATCTAGAATTTTCTTAATTTCCTTTTATATAGTTGGTAGAAGAGCTAGATTGACCCTCCTATGTTTTTTCCGATAAGGAATTGCTTTTGGCTTTAAAGGAATCTTATGATGTATTAATGAAGTATCATAGGTTTCTAGATCAACATGGGTTCATGCAAAAACATCCTTATAATTTTGAAGCAATGTAAGATATTGAGCTTTGATCTCAGGATCTAGAGATGCATAGATTTTGATGTTTTTAATATCATCATTTGTTCCAATATTAATTTCTTCTATATCATTGAGTGAAGAAATGCACAGAGAGTTTCAAAGGACATCATTTTGATCAAACAATTTTTCTAATGGAATGAGGTATTTGGGAATAAACTTGTTAGACAATTGAATAATGTCATGATCAACCATTTTTGAATTAAAATTTTAAATATCATCTCCATTTGATTTTCATATATTTTTGTTCTATCTTCATCAATTTGTAGAAGTGAAAATTCATCTACAACTTGCAGAAAATATTTCAAATGTTCAACATCTTCAAATATCTACCAATGTTTTAGATTTTCTGGGATGGATGGTCTATACTTGACTTGTATTTGATAGAGTATATTGGTCTGATCAGTAATTTTAAATGAACTAGTAGAAGCAGCTAAGGCATCTCCATGAATATTATGATTTCTGGGGATACAAGTCAAATTAAAAGCATCAAAGAAGTTTTCAACTGAATCTCAAACTTCATTTCAATAAGACCTAAGTCTAGGATGCTTAGTCTAGAAAATATTTTTCACTTGTTTGACAATAAGTTCTAAATCAGTAAAAACACTTAAGTTTTGAACCTTTAAGCTTTTGGCGAATTGTAGTCCCAAAAGGAAAGCTTCATATTCAACCACATTATTTGTAACTTTGAAGTCGAGTTTGCATGATTGGGTGATATTTTATTTTTCTGGTGAAATTAAAACTACCCCTGCTCCTACTCCATATATTGTACAAGAACCATCAAAAAATTGTTTCCATACATCAGATTGATTTTGTACAGGACTTTCAATTAAATCTCCTATTTTAACTTGAGTTTCATGTATTTGGTTTGAAGAGAGTTGAAAGCAACCGAAATCCTGATCAATTTCATAAATGGGATGGTTCCTTGGCTATTATGTTTTGAAAACAGTGTGCAAAAATATTACCTCTATATAACCCTAGTTATTCTCCCCCATAAAATGGAATAGTGGCATAAGGCATATCCATCTCAAGAGTTCCCCCTAATTTGTAACAGCATGACCTAGAAAGGAGCATTCCAAATTTGGGAGGAATATTTGTGACAACTATATCTAGCACTACACCATTCAATGGAATTTGGGCAAGTGTAACTACTAAATCCTTAATCAATCCTAAGCAGGGCACCGTTTTAGAATCAAGGGTGTACAAGTCATGGTAGGATCTAGTTATGTCAAGTCTCAAATGGTCCATGATAGCTTTTGGCATGAGGTTATGTGATGCTCCAAAATCAAGCATACAATTATATAACATGGAATCATTTGTCTTAAGAATTACATAGAAAGGAGGCACTATTTCATCCATCATATCTGAGCTAGGACCAAAGACAACTGTTAGTTTTTCATCTTGCAGACTAATGATATCAATTTTAGCATTAGCCAACGTGTTTTGTATCCATTTGGAGACTTGACTTTTATACCCAACGTTTTTGGAAAGTTCTGAAAGTGGAATTGGGATTTTAACTCTTTCTAACTCTTTTTCAACATTAAATGTAGTCAAAACATATTTATCATTTTGAGCAATATTAGTTGACTGATTTAATGGTTGAATAACAATTGTTTGAGTTTCAGAAGCTTTCATACAAGGTTCAATTATTGGAGTCTCCTTAGGAGGTCTTCCAAGGCTGGGTCTAGGCCTAACATCATATCTCTTGTTCAACTCTGCAATTAAAAACTCAGAGAAGGCATGGTATTTAGAAACCTGTGAGGATTATTGATCTTCTTGAACTTGATTTTGTTGTGAGAGATGAATAATAACTGTTTGATTAGAAGAAGTATCCATGTTATTGATATCTTCAGTAATAGTCATAGTATTTCCATCAGGTTGTTGGTCATCTATCAATAAAGGAGTGGGAACTTGCTGATCATTACTAGGTCTCTGAAAAATTGTAATTGCGGATTCCTTCTATACTAACCTTGATTTTGATTTTGGGGTCTAGTAACTGTTTGTTGAACTGTCCTAGATTGAGTCTCAATCTTGCAAATTATATTAGATAGATTTCTAAGAAGAGACGTGATTTCATCTATTTTAGAATTTTCAATTTTAATCTTAAAAGAACTAGAGGAACTAGAGGCCCCTTGAATACGTTTGAGCTTTCTTTGGTCCTTTTCCTCTTTAGCTTTCAAGGAAGTTGAAGCATCCCTATTTGCTTCCACCTCTATAGCATTTGTTTGCATATCTTCAAGAGTTCTTGAAGTTCTCTCTCTTAGCATTACATCAAAATCATCATCAAAGGCTTTAGAAAACCTAGACTTAGTTGTTGCTACAATGGGTTTACAGTTAGGGGGCATATTATGATAAAGTTTATTGAACCTTTTGATAAAATCTGATACAGGTTCACCATAGTTTCTTTTAAGTTCTTCAAACTCAGTCAGAAAGTAAATAGGATATTTCTTTACACCGCGTTGGTTTTTAAATATGTTTGTAGGCTCTTCCCAATTTATAATGGAATTTGCAAGTCACTGCCTAAACCAGATTATTACATTTCCTTCAAGTGATTGTACAAACAATCTCATGTAAACATTTTCTTGTTCGATATTCATGTTGTCTTCAAATTATATAAAAGCTTGAAGATGGTCCTCAGTTGAGGGACTAGTTTCTCCATTATACCTGGGAAGGTGTTTCAAGTACCCAACTTGGAATGCATCTAGGTTAGAAGGTAAGACTAAAGCTACATATATAGCTTGTACAATAGGTTGGAATGCCATAATAGAATGTGGTGTATGAAGTGTTTGTGTGGATGAAGAAGAAGAAGATGAAGAAGATGAAGAAGAGGTAGAAGAAGGTGATTAAGGGGGTGTGTTACCAGGTGGAGGTGAAGAAGGAGGAGTTCTCCTGAATAACTTTAAAGGAGTCTTAAGAACTAACTCTGGGACATGTGAATGAATATCATCATTTGTTTCAAAGAGTGGATTTGAATATATAGAGATTCTCTCTTCAGGTTGTTCAGAAGTGGAAGGGAATAAATAAGTGGTAGGGGATATGAAATATGTGGGTGTTTTTCAGGTAAATGAACACCAAAGTTAGACTCAGTTTTAGGTGATCATGGTGGTAAAGGGGGTTCTTGATGTGTTTCAAAAGAATGAATGAGTAAAGCTGAATCTAAATCAACTCCCCTATCTAAGAGTTCAGAAAACGTAGGAGGTATTTGTGTCAAATCAAGATCAGATGGAATATTACTAAAAGGATCAAATGATACTAATTATTCAGACTACAAGGCTGAAGAAGAAGAAGATGGTTGATGTCTCCTTTTAGAACTAACTTTTCTCAGAAGTATTTCAGGATCTGACAGTCGATTAACTAAGCCAAATTCTAAGTGAGATCTGGTATGCTTAAAAGGTGCCAGTTTGGGCTAGTCGAGTCGCCAGATGAAGGATTTTAACCTTTCTTGAACTATAATCACCTTAAAGGAATAGAATAAATATCATTTCCCTAGGAAAACTTATTGGAATTCGAGTCGCCAGCAACGACGACAGTACCTCTAAGATGATAATGGTCAGTTATCATGCTGGAGCATCTAAGATAATTGTTTTGGGGTTTTGTTTTAATTTGGAGGACCAATGAATGAAATAGGTGTACCACTGTAATGCCTAACCTTTTGAATAATATTAACACTAAAGAAGAGGGTTGCTATAAAATTTCACACAGTGATATAGCTTGAATAGTGGTGGGCGGAAACAAAAAATAATATGATTATCATAGTTTTCAGACTGAAAATTGAATAATCATAAGTATGAAAACCTTTAAACAATGTTTAGAAGGTTCAAGTGAATATGATTAAGCTTACAACAAGATGCTAATGATTCATTGATTCAAAGGGAATTAATTAAACAGACAGTCCATTAATCCATTCTCTTGATAGATTATCACTTCAGAAGCTTACAGGAATAGATTGAAACACAATTATTCCTACTTAGGTATCTGAGTAAGACATAAGAATATGAAGAAAAACATAACATGTAATATTGGAAAATCTTACAGGAAACACAAACTGTGTAAAATAGGATTCATAATCCTTTGCTTTGTATTAAGGTTCCATAAAAGTCAAGTACATCAAAAGCCTAGAAATGCTTCATCAAGGGTGCAACCCATAATAACTTGAGAAGAGAGTTATTTATACAAAAGTAGAACTAAGAAAATATCCTAAACTATTTAAAAAAAATTAGATTATTTTGAAATCAAAATAATGACTTCTAGTCAATTTGGGACTATTTTGATGCTGCTTTGTTGGTGACAATCACTGAAAAACTGAAGATTTGTTGAATCTTGCCAACTGTTCCTATTATTTAGGTCCTGTTGTCTTTAGAATTTGATCTTTTTCCCTTCAAGCTGCTTGGCTATTTGGTCTTCAAATTGCATGTCATATTTATTGATGATCTTTCACTTGATACACTTTGACCTTGTTGACATGTCAATATCGTTTACTGTTCTTTTTAATTTTTACTGTACATTTCATGTTTTTATTGTGTATTTCAATAGTAAATCATTTAGTTTTTACATGTCTCAGCATCAGGTAGTTGGATATTGATCATCTTTCTATATATTTCATCTACTGTCTTTTAATTGTATGTCTTTATCTGCCTCTTCTGTTTTAACCTTTACTGTCTCTGTGTGAAATATTTCTTCTTTGTTTTAACCCTTACTGTGTAGATTGTTTCCTTCTACTCTATAATAAATGTATTTTTCTTCTCAACAAAGGCTTTTCAATTGATTTCCTTGTGAATCTAGAACAAACAGGTATTATATGATCACTTTCAAAATACAACAATTGTTCAAAAAAACACAGGCTTACAAGGAGGTGATAATGATTTTACTTGAGATGAGAGGTCTAAGGATGCAGTCCTGGCAATGTTTGGATGGTAATCAAAGGTCAAATTGAGTTACAGAGGCTCAAGGTGGCCCAGGAATGGTTAGGAGGGTTTCATTGTGTAAGCGGAAAAAAGGAGAAAAAATGAGGGTCTTTGTTTGGCATTTAAAAGGGAAACGGTTAACTTTTTAAAATTTGGTGTGGAAATCGATAAGTGAACAGTGATGGTTTCGACCTATGCAGGGAGGGAAGTATTATTTCTTATCACACCATTTTTGGATGTGGGGTGGTTTTTCTCCAAGGGCACACCAGTTAATGTGGGACTGACATGTAACCATAAGGGGCCTGAACAAAACCATGAATCTCGCATGCTCTCGGGCCTTTAAAGATCAGATATCGAGAGCACACGATATTGCTGTCGGTAATTAGATCTAGGAGCAGATGATCAAAGGGTTGTTGTGCAGTGAAGTAGCACGGAGGTGAATTAACAGAGATTAGTGGGGCCTGGGGAATAATTACAAGTGATTTGTAATTATTTATGATATAACCGAGGATTAAGCATAAATAGATTAATGTAGAAATTCCCACTATAGATCAACAAATTATGCAATAGACTAAAGCAAAATACAAGATCTACTTCTACAACAAAATTTGTGGAAGCTTAATCAAATTGAGCAAGATCAATGAGAACACATATAACTGAGAATGAGAAATCAATAACACATCGTACAAAAAAAATAACTCAGGGAAAGCCTCAACCTAAAACCCAAATCTTTGTATTATCATACAAGTGGAAATATGTTTGAGTTACAAAAAGAATCAGCTCACAAGCTATCCTACTCTCTCTGCAATCAAACTAATACTCGAGATAGTCAAAGGCTTCTCACAGACCTTCTCCTCTGCCCTCCAAGCTTCCCATTTCCTTACGCAGTTTTCTTTGGGGTCCAATGCTACCACCTGTCTGAATTGGCCTCTTCACACAGTCACTAACCTCTGATCTAACTATGCAATCCTAAAGGAGATAATTCCTTTTACATGGATGAGTTTCCTATATAGGAAAAATCCTCCAACTAATAGTACACTATCCCTTCCTCTGATCTCAACTAGGCCTGTGACTGAACTGACATGCATGAGTTATTTATGAGTGAATATTTAGTTATCTGGAGAGCAGCAGTTACATGCATGCAAGCATTAACTAACTGAACTCACAATTAATTCCACAAACTATTGGAACTAATCTAAATGGACTTAACTCAGTTAACTGAGCTAACTAATTACAACTTA
Source organism: Pinus taeda (assembly GCA_000404065.3). Lineage (NCBI taxonomy): Eukaryota > Viridiplantae > Streptophyta > Pinopsida > Pinales > Pinaceae > Pinus > Pinus taeda. The sequence goes on along the minus strand of APFE031516924.1, from coordinate 30,407 downwards.
ATATTACAACTCATCCTTATCTCTTTAACTTATGGATAAATTCCTCAATCAATGGAGAAACTGTTGCATGTCCCCACATAGTCTTCATGTTTGATTTTCTACAACTAATTAACTCAAGATGAATTAATTAATTATTTTACAAACAATGCCTAAGATCAGATTAAAATTTTACTTCTCAATTTAGTTCAAAGACTAACTAAAATTGGAATCCATCCCAAAATGCTATTTATAGCAATGCTATTTTTAGCACTTCCATTTTTCATTCCTAGTTGCTATGTCCAACACTGGTACCCGAACTGCGATTTATAATAGTGTTATTTTTAAAACTTTTATTTTTAGCATTTCTTGTTGCCATTTTCAACAACTAAAAACATAATGCGTGGGTTTATGGAGTGGGACTAGGGTTAACTATGGCAGGGACTATTTAACCACACCAAGGGGGTGGGTTAAAAGGCCTTATATTGGGAAAATGTGATTTTTGCAGAGTTAAATTAAATAAAGCGAGGGGAACATAAAACTTTTAGGATAAAGGGTTTTATGTGTAAAAAGGGTTTTTGTCGAGAAAACATGAATATAGCAGAGTTAACTTTATAAATCGGAGGGGGGAATAAAAGTTAGGATAAAGGGTTTTTTTATGGGTTTTAGGGAAATCACAAGGGGAAAGTGATTTTTTCAACTGAAGGGGTTTCACACTAGGGAAAAGGGGTTTTTGGGTAGGGGAATGAGTTTGGAGCGTAAATTGCTAGGGAAATGTTTGAAACCAAGGGGAAAAGGTGAAAATGAAGGGAAAAGGGTATTTTCTTAGGAAATGATGGGATAATGAGGAAATTAGTAAGTATGTATTGGGGAATGAAATGAAATGAGGGGAGGTTAACCAAATCAGCTAGTGAACATATTTTCATTTTCATAATTGTTCCTGCACATTGAAACAGATGATCAAGCATGATAAAAGTGCTTATGCTTCAATCAAATTTGTACATTTGCAACCTTTCTTCTACCTACCCTTTACTTATCCTAACATTTTTCCTTCACTTTATTGGGTTCATTTAAGCTAGTAGGCCTTTTCTTTCCTCTTTCTTTTGAAAAGAAAACTATCTAATTTGAACCTTATAACATCCAAGGGCTCAGATTAAACTTATGAGCTCTTTATTATTCTCTACCTAACTACTGGTCTCCCAAGATTAAACCTTTTGCCTAGATCTTTATTCTCTAACTATAAACACGAAATTTAAAGCATGAACTAGTCAAGATTAAATTAATTGACTATCATGGGTTGTGGCATTTATGGCAAGCTGCACACAACCATTATTTTGCATAATAAAGTAAAAAGTGGTGGCACTTTGACTTGCACACTTTCAGAGTTTATTTCTTTTTGCTTTTTTCTCACTAACCTACCATTTTATTTTTACCTTCATTTTTTAAGGCATCTATTCTAACATTCTCTTTGATATGGACATATTTATCAAAATATTTCCTAAGATTTTATTCAATATTCTTTTTTTCCATATCCTAGCTTAACATTTTTTGAAAAATATTTTCATTTTTTGACTAATTGATTCTATCTTACCAAAACCAAAAAATGCTACAATGGTTATTACGAGATCAAAAGGAAGTTAAGGGAATACAAGAGATGATAGGTAACTATGATAGCAAGGATAAGTTGTTACAGAACAATGCATGGATAATAAGGTGAACCGAAGTGAGAAGAGAACTGGTAGTGAGATGCGGTTGACAACATAGATTGGTAATTTCGAAATGGACCGAGTAATCCTAGACTTCGGCTCTGATGCTAACATACTAGTGAAGAAATCTTGGGAAGATATGGGGAAGCCTAAGTTACAGTGGTCACCAATTTAGATGCACATGGTGAACCAACAAAAGATAATTCCAATGGGTCGTGTGCATGGAGCACCTGTAGATATTGAAGGCACAAGTGCAATGCAAGATTTTGAATTTATTGAGATAGTAGATGAAAGTAATCCATACCCAAAATTGCTTGGCATTGATTGTACCTTTGACATGAATAAAATAATTAAGTAAAGAAGCGAAGCATGGTATTTGAAAAGAATGATCTTTGACTGATTGTTTCGTTGGATCCAGCTAAAGGTGCACAATACGTAGATCCATTATGTGATTATTATGAAGATGAAGACATTGAGAACATATATAAGCTAACTGCTTGAAATGAAGATTGGATCAATTCCACTAAGGATGGAAGGATCAGTTGGGAGAAGTACAGTTCCTACCAATCATATTTAGATGAAGAGTTAAAAAACTGGCAAAATCGGTTGCATGAGGTCTCTACGCTACAATGCAATCACATTACAAAGTCAATACGTTGTATATCTAGTGAGGTGCGTAAGTTTCCTTATTATGATGTCTTCGATGATGTCAATGTTTTTCTTAACCATTTTGAAAGGGGCGTACCAGAGGAGCACCAATTCTAGGCCTTAGATTTGGCGTTGAGAGCTACACCTACAAGATGGTGGGGTATGCACAAGGATAATATTGTTGGCTAGAAGGAATATCATAGAATGATGCAATTAAGGTTTAGCTGTGCAAACACCCAACTCACTAAAAAGTACACAGGAAAGAATCATCCCTGTGAACATTTGGCTCGATGGACTAAGGCATGGGTTGAGGTACCTCAACGAGTGTGGGTGCATATCTTTATTCATACCTTGAATGTTATCCTGAGGAACTGGTATTTATAGATAGAGCTATGATATGGGACTGCTAATTGGGATAAAATGAAGGAGAGTTTCTTTCTGACATTCAGTTCTGAAGATGGGATCAAATGCATTGATGAAGTGCTTCATGAGATTAAATAAGAAATCTTCCGAACACCCATAGAGCCTATCACTTAGATATAGCGTGAATGGAATACGTAGCTACAACATGCTTTGGAAAGTTAAAATGTTAGTATGGAAGAAGGTGATGAAGATCTGCAGAATATTAATATCCCTAAGTCAGAGGGATTGCACGAAGTTGTTAGACCTAATGTGGAGATCCCTGATATCTAACAATCGATGAGCACAAAACAGGTAAATATGGGCTCAGAAGAAGGATCGAAATTCATGAACATAGGCGAATATTGGGATGAATACACAATGTATAAGGTCATTGAATTATTACGCGAATATCATGATTTTTGTTGAACTAAGCTCTCTGACTTGAAGGGGATAGTAGGAGACTTCGGTATGATGAAGATCAATCTAAAACCAGATGTGAAGCTGGTTAAGAAACACCCATATCAGTTGAATCCCAAATACAAGGAAAATGTAAGAGAACAAATCGATAAGATTCTCATGACAGGAACAATTAAGCTTGTAGAAGAGTCAAAATGGGTTAGTCCTATGGTGATCTAGGAGAAAAAATTAAGGGTGATATTAGGATCTACATTGATTTGCGGAAGTTAAATGATGCATGTGTACATGATCCATTTCCTACCCCTTTTATAGATGAAGTTATAGAAAATATTGGTGGGTAGGAAGATTATTCATTCATAGATGGATTTTCGGGTTACCACCAAATTAAGATTGTGCCGGAGGATAGAAGTAAGACTACTTTCACTACAGAATGGGGGTCTTTCCAATATAAAATCATGCCTTTCAGACTATAAAATTCTCCTGCGATATTCTCAAGGGTGGTAGTCACAGTGTTCAAGAAATTCATTCATAAATTTTTGGAAGTCTACTTCAATGATTGGACAATATTTAGGCTAGTCAAGAAGCATGTGTCTAGTCTACATCTAATGTTGGATACATTTAAAAAGTATCAGATTTCCTTGAATTTGAAGAAATGAATTTTATGTGTACCTTATGGAATACTTTTGGGACATGTTGTCTATCATAATGGATTGACTGTAGACCCTGCTAACTTTGTTGTAATTATCAAACTGGAGCCCCCTAGGAATGCAAAGCACCTACGTGCGACTTTGGTTTATACTGGGTACTGCAGGAAGTTTATTAAGGCATACACGCAAATCATTGTTCCCATAGAGAAGATGTTAAATAAGGATGCTACATTTTGCTGGGATGATGACTGTCAGAAGATCTTGGACATTTGGAAGGAAAAGATGGTTATGGCACCAATCCTACTATTCTTGGATTGGAAGAATGAATTTCATGTGCATGTGGATGCGTCTTGTATAGCGTTGAGAGTTGTCTTAATTCAAATAGGGGTAGGAGATATTGATCACCAAATTTCCTTCTCCAATTGAAAACTATCTAAGGCAGAGAATAACTATTCAACCATGTTGGGTTGTGTTATATTCTTTCCACGACTAGCCCACGTAGTTAACTGGGGGTTTAGAGGGGGGGCAAAGCCCCCCCCCTTTCATTGCACCGATTGCGTAGTGGGGGGGTCACCGTGGGTTTGAGGGGGACAAGTAGCCACCCTCTACAAGGTTCAAGGCAACACCCTGGGGAATTTTTTTTTGGACCCTATATTTGGTTGGATGGACCTACCTATGGCTTTGTGCATGGTTTTCACACATGGTTTTGGATGCGATAGTTTTCGGTCCATGGATTTGGGTGCAATGGTTTTTGGTCCATGGTATTAGACACTTCAGCATATATAAATATGTATTTTAACATTGAAAGGAACATAGTGAAAAATCAAGTTGGTAGTCATGATTTTTCGATCCAGGGGAGAATCTCTGTGTATATCTGTTTTATGTGTTATGCTCTCACATTGTTTACTTTTTGTTCTTAGAATTCATAGGCAAGTAATTTCTATATGGGGTTAAAACCTACATTTGGTATCAAAGTTGTTTTGGCTTCAAGGGGACACCTTTGTTGCTGAGGGGTTTCGATCAGGCTTGTGGTGGACCCTGTTCAGTGGAAGATCTACGAGCTAGATTACGATAGTGAATGAAGATGGTGAGCAGTGGAAAGATAGAGATCGAGAAATTTAATGGCCAAAGTTTTGAGTTATCAAAACTCAAGATGGAGGATCCGTTGGTGGATAAAGATCAATGGAACGTGGTAGATCCAGGTACTAAACCAATGGAAGTGTCCGATGAAGAATGGAAGAAGTTGGATCAAAAGGTAAAGAGCACAATATGATTGTGTGTCTCAGATTCAGTATTGTTGAATGTATCAGGGGAAGCTACGGTGAAGGCTTTGTGGGACAAGTTAGGGACTTTGTACCAATCTAAGTCTCTGGTTAATAAAATGTTCCTATGAAAAAAGTTGTATAACTTGAGGATGAAAGATGGAGGTTCAGTGACAAAGCATCTGAATGCATTTAATACTACAATAAGTCAGTTATTGTTTATTGATATTAAAATTTTAGATGAAGATAAGTGCATTAGTTCTTTTTGTTCTCTACTAGATTCATGGGATAGTATGCTTATTGCAATAGGTAGTGATGCAATTGCCTTGCGGTTTGATGAATTAGTCTCATCCTTGCTAACGAAGGAGATGAAATGAAAAAATATGGAGAGACAGAATGGTGATACCTTGTCTGTAAGACGATGGTCCTAGAATAGAAACAAAAATAAGTCATCGGGTGGGAGATCTAAATCTAGAGGGAAATATAAATCTCCAAGAAACCCTGTAAGGGTGGTGTGTTGGAAATTTGGAAGGAAGGACACTAGAAAAGGGATTGTAAATCTAAATGTCCTAACAAAGGAAATGGATTTGATGATTCTCTTTCTCCAGAGGTGAAGACCACCTCAGACAAAGGTGGGGATGTGTACTTGGCTTCTCCAAGTACACATGTAGATCATGAGGCATGGTTGATTGACTCAGGTGCATCCTTTCACTTCACTCCCCATAGCGAGTGGTTCTGCGAGCATGAGAAATATGATGGTGGTGATGTCTTCTTGGGGGATAAAAGGAAGGCTAGAATCATTGGTCGCAAAAAAGTAAAGTTGAAGTTGCAAGGTGGAAGAATTATAACACTTTCGGGTGTTCTGCATATTCCTGCATTGGTTAGAAATCTGATTTCTGTTAGCAAGTTCGGTGATGCAGGTGCAAAAATAGTGTTCAAGAAAGATACGTGCAAGATGGTTTGGGGAGCACTAGTATTAATGCAGGGAGTTTAGATTAGGACTCTGTACAAGCTGAAAGGTAGCACTATTATTGATGGGTGCAACAGTTCTGTGGTTCCTAAAAGTGAAGTAAAGAATCTAGTGGTATCTAGAGAAAAGACCATGCTATGGCATCAAAGGCTTGGAGATATTGGAGAGAAGGGCCTTCAGATACTTCATGGAAATTATATGGTAGATGGTATGACTAATAGCTCTCTGGATTTTGATTTCTGTGAAAATTGTGTATATGGGAAGCAATATCAGGTGAGTTTCCCCTCTAGTGGTAAGAGGGTGAAACGGATATTAGAACCTGTGCAGAGTGATGTGTTTGGACCTGTGAAGGTTCCATCACTAGGTAAGTTTGTGTACTATGTATCATTTATAGATGACTCTTCAAGGAATATATGGATATACTTCCTCAAGAAGAAATATGAAGTCTTTGATAGGTTTAAAGAATTTAAGGCTCTGGTGGAAAACCAGACAGAGAAGGAGATAAAGGTGTTGAGGATAGATAACGGTGGAGAGTTTTGCAGTAAGGAATTTGAAGAATTCTATAAGAAGTGTGGTATAGCATGACAAAAGACTACCCCATAAACACCTGAGGAAAATGGAGTTGTAAAAAGGACAAACAAGACATTGATGGAGAGGGCAAGAACCATGCTTAGTGGTGTTGGGTTAGGACATGAATTCTGGATAGAGTTGGTGGGGAGAACATGCTACCTAGTCAACAGATCACCTTCATCAGCGTTGGAGGATAAGACTCCACAAGAGGTATGGATTGGTAAGAAACCCTCTCTTTCACATATGAGGGTATTTTGATGTGATGCATATTTACATGTTCCAAAGGAGAAAAGAACAAAGTTGGATAGTAAATCTGAAAAGTGCATCTTTATTGGGTATAAGGATGGTTTAAAGGGTTATAATCTTTGGAACCCAGTGACAAGGAAGGTTGTGTATAATCAAGATGTGGTGTTCAGAGAGGTGAAAAATGCTATTAAACATGAAGTCCCATCAAACTATTTTGAGAAGATAGAGTTTGAGCTAAAGGAGGAAGAATCAGACTCTTCAGTAGAAGAGGAATCAGAGAATGAAGAGCCACAAACTCCTGCTATGAGAAGATCAATACGAGAAAGAAGGTAGCTAGAAAGGTATAGTCCATCTACTTTCTGTTCGAATTTTGCTTTATCTATTACTGATGATGATCCCATAATTGTGAAGGAAGTAATAGATTCAGAGGATGAAAAACTCCAGAAAGAGGTCATGGTTGATGAAATGGCATCTTTTCACAAAAATGAGGCTTGGGATCTGGTGAGTTTGCTAGTTGAAAGGAAACCCATTGGCAGCAAATGGGTGTTCAAGAAGAAGACAAATGCAGAATGAAAGGTGGAGAAATACAAAGCTTGGATGGTAGCAAAAGATTATTCCCAAGTGTCGAGAATTGATTTTGGTGATATTTTTTCTCCTGTTGCCAAGATAGCTTCTATAGATTACTTTTATCTATTGCTATGAAGAAAACATTTCTTCACGGGGATCTGGAAGAAGAGATCAACATGAAGAAACCTGAAGGCCTTGTGGTGAAGGGTAAGAAAGAACTGGTATGAAAGTTAAATAAGTATCTGGATTGGTTAAAACAATCACCAAGGATGTCGTATCAAAAATTTGATACATTTATATAGGTACTTGACTTCACCAAAGGCAAAGTAGATTGATGTGTGTATTTTAAATCAATTGGTGACTATGTTTTTTATCTGGTATTGTATGTGGATGATATGTTGTTGGTTTGGAAATGATAATGAAATTATCAAGGATTTGAAGTCCCAATTGTCCTCCAAATTCGACATGAAAGATATTGGTGCTGCAAACTATATTTTGGGCATGGAAATTAAAAGATATCGAGCAAAGAGGACTCTTTGGTTAAACCAAAGGAGATATGTCGAGACAATACTGTAGAGGTTTAATATGCAGGATAGTAAACCGATGAAGGTTCCTATTCTTGTAGGTGTAAAGATATCTGTCAAACAGTGTCCCAAGACACAAGAAGAGGAAGAGGACATGTCCCGTGTTCCATATGCAAGTGCAGTCAGTAGTTTGATGTATGCGATGGTCTATATTAGACTAGAAATTGCACATGCAGTGGGAGTATTGAGCAAGTTTATTTCAAAACCAGGGAAGGAGCATTGGACAATAGTGAAGTGGGTTTTCAGGTATTTGCATGGTAGTAGTGATTATGGTTTGTGCTACCAACGAAGACTAGGATTGGACAGAGTTTTGGATATTTGTGGCTTTGTTGATGAAGAATGGGCTAGAGATCTGGATCAGAGAAGATCTACAAGTGGGTATGTGTTTAACCTATTTGGAGGTGCAGTCAGTTGGATGAGTAAGAAACAATCTATAGTGGCACTATCAACTACAGAGGTAGAATACATGGCAGCCACTCATGCAAGAAAGAAATTAGTTTGGTTGTAGAGATTGTGTTCAAGTATGAGTTTATTGCAAGAAGCTATAAGGATAGACCGTGACAGCTAAAGTGCAATCTTCTTTGCATAGAACCCTTATTACCATTCAACGACAATACACATTGATGTTAAGTATCACTTTGTGAGGGATATGATAGAAGACAAAAATGTGTTACTAGTAAAGGTGGACACTTTGAAGAAAACTGTAGATGCATTGACAAAATTGGTGAGCTCTGAGAAGTTTTCTTGGTGTAGAGAAACAAAGGGCATTGGAGGGTTGCATAAATGGCTAAGCTCTCCTGTGGAAAGAAAAAAAAAGTGGGATAATGTTGGTTTGTGTTCTATTCTTTCCACGACTAGCTAATTGCGTAGGGGTGGGGTCACAAGGGGTTTGAGGGGGGTAGGTAGCCCCCCTCTATGAGGTCTGGGGCACTGCCCCGTGGAATTTGTTTTGGCACCTATATTAGGTCAGGAGGACCTACTTATGATTTTGTGCATGGTTTTCCTACATGGTTTTGGATGCGATGGTTTTTCGTCCATGGTTTTCGACGCAATGGTTTCCGGTCCATGGTATTGGATGCTCCAACATGTATAAATATGTGTTGTATCATTGAAAGGAACATAATGAAAAATCAAGTTCGTAGTCCCTATTTTGGGATCTAGGGGAAAATCTCTGTGTATATGTGTTTTATGTGTTATGCTCTCACATTGTTTATTTTTTGTTCTTAGAATTTGTATGCAGCTAATTTTTGTATGAGGCTAAAACCTACATTTGGTATTAGAGTTGTTTTGGCTTCAAGGGGATGCCTTTGTTGCTAAGGGCTTTCACTCGAGCCTGTAGTATACCTTGTTCAATGGGAGATCTGTGGGATCGATTCTGATGGTGAACAAAGATGGTGAGCAATGGAAAGATAGAGATAAAGAAATTTAATGGTCATATTTTTGAGCTATGGAAACTCAAGATGGAGGATATATTGGTGGATAAGGATCAGTAGATCATGGTAGATCCAGGTACTAAACCAGCGGGAGTGTCCGATGAAGAATGGAAGAAGTTGGGTCAGAAGGAAAAGAGCACAATATGATTGTGTGTCTCAGATTTAGTATTGCTAAATGTATCAGGGGAAGATACAACGAAGGCTTTGTGGGACAAGTCAAGGACTTTGTACCAATATAAGTCTCTAGTGAACAAACTGTTCCTACAGAAAAAGCTATATAACCTGAGGATGAAAGATGGATACTCGGTGATAAAGCATCTGAATGCATTTAATAGTATGGTAAGTCATTTATATCTGTTGATATTAAAATTTCAGATGAATATAAGTGCATTAGTCTTTTGTGTTCTCTACCAGATTCATGGAATAGTCTGGTTATTGCAATAGGTAGCAATGCAACTGCCTTGCAGTTTGATGAAATAGTGTCATCCTTGCTGACGGACGAGATGAGAAAGAAAAATAAGGAGAGCCGTAATGGTGATGCCTTGTCTATACAAGGATGGTCACAGAAAAGAAACAAAAGAAGTCATCGAGTGGGAGATCTAAATCTCTAGGAAAACTTGTAAAGATGGTGTGATGGAAATGCAGAAAGGAAGGGCACTACAAGAGGGACTATAAATCTAAGGCTCCTAACAAAGGAAAGGGATCTCATGATGCTCCTTTTGTAGAGGCGAAAACCACCTCAGATGAAGGTGGGGATGTGTACATGGCTTCTTCAAGTACACATGTAGATCATGAGGCATGATTGATTGACTCAGGTGCATCTTTTCACTTCACTCCCCATAGAGAGTGGTTCTACGAGCATGAGAAATATGACGGTGGCGATGTCTTCTTAGGCGATGACAGGAAGGCTACAATCATTGGTCACGAAAAAGTAAAGTTGAAGTTTCAAGGTGGAGGGATTATAACACTTCGGGGTGTTCTGCATATTCCTGCATTGGCCAGAAATCTGATTTCTGTAAGAAAGTTGGATGATGCAGGTGTAAAAAAAATGTTCAAGAAAGATACCTGCAAGATGGTTTGGGGATAACTAATATTAATGTGGGGAGTTTAGATTAGGACTACGTACAAGATGCAAGGTAGCACTGTTATTGATGGGTGATACAGTTTTGTGGTTCCTAAAAGTGGAGTAGAAAATCTAGTGAGCTCTAGAGAAAAGACTATGATATGGCATCAAAGGCTTGGACATATTGGAGAGAAGGGCCTTCGAATACTTCATGGTAAAGGTATGGTAGAAAGTATGACTAATAGCTCTTTGGATTTTGATTCATGTGAAAATTGTGTACATGGGAAGCAATCGAGTGAGTTTCCCCTTTGGTGGTAAGAGAGCGAAACAAATATTAGAGCTTGTGCACAATGATGTGTTTGGACTTGTGAAGGTTCCATCATTGGGTAAGTCTGTGTACTATGTATCATTTATAGATGACTTCTCAAG
>APFE031516924.1:5535-16494 GCA_000404065.3 Pinus taeda | reverse complement strand
GGGGGGGGGGGGGGCAGGTGTTGCGTAGTGGAGGTCCCGTGTAATAGTTTTGGGGCTTCAAGCCTAGAAGTTAGATTGAAAATATTGTAAAATTCTGAAATATGTAGAGCACGAAATGTAAAAGGGTCAAGTCAAAGGGTTGTCCGCCCAAGAAATAGTATAGAATAATAGGAAGTAAGTCAGCTTGCCCATGGTTCATGGACCATGGGAACATATAAATAAAGCGAGGCTCTAAGGGTAGAAAGTAGTTTTTGGGTTTGAATGAATCTTAGTGCTATGGGTCTGTGAAGATAGTATCTTCTGCGTCTATAAGTTCGAGTCAAGGGTATTGGTGGGTAGATAGAGGCTCTACAGCTATGTGCAGAAAGGCCTGGTAGAGTCTGCAGATGTGTGCACAAACCCCTGTAGCTAAGTGCGTAGGGTAGATCTGGATGTATTGGTGAAAGTGTTGAATAAAGATAAGTTGGTTCTGAAATACTCTATTGAATCTGTGATATTGTGGATCTCATTAATTTATGGTTGATATATTTGTTTGATCTGTACACTTATGCTTATGTCCTAAGTTTATACAAATCTATAACTTTTCTGGGTATGCACACTAGTTATCTCTATTAAATGTATTCTTAAAGACTGTAAAAAGTAGATCTGATCTATAACAACTCATTAATAATAAGTATTAAGGATTCTCCTAGGTCTGGATCTACGCGGAGCAGAGTGGCGCGAAGCCACAGAATGGTGCATGACTTCTCCAGACCACATCGTGACATCCCAAGGGTGCGGAAACCTATTTCTAGCACCCTCCCTGCTACCTCAGGTGAGACCTCAGTGCGCGCTCCATGGGTTGTTTCCAAAAGGGCCGGTAGCTGCGGGATTTGTTTGGCTAATAACTCTTCCGAACGTGGGTCAGGGGCCAATAAGCCAACAAATTGTTTCATTGCCTTGACCGAGATCTGCCTAAGGGATGTCTGATGTTAGAACATTGGCACCCTATGGAGAAAGAGTTTGAGGATTGATTGGATCAGGAGCGATATGAGTTCATAGTACATCGACCAGAGGTTAAAAATGATGAATGCGATCTAGTTACCGGTATTCAAAGGAGCAAGAAGTGAAGATCCAAAACAATTTTTGGTTCATGGTAATGGCAGTATGGGAAGCGCATGGAGTTATGGATGATAACATCAAAAAGGCTACCTTAGTTAGTGCATTGTAGGACCGAGCACTGACATCGTATATAAAGTACTCAAGCGATCACCTGAATGTAGGAACAGTGGAGATCTGAGCCGAATTGAGAAAATAAATTGACGGGCCAAAACCAGAAACACAATCGATCATAGGGTTCAAAGAGATCATGACGATGCCTAGTGAAACTCCGTTGGATCTAGATCAGAGATTGAAAAGTACAATCCGCGAAGCAAACATGATGTTGTCGGATGTGCAACATTGCACGTGGTTTGTGGTGTCATTGACGCCACATCTGAGGATGGCTCTGTCACAACAAAAGATCTCAACCCAGGCTAAAGCATTAGAGATAGTGATTAGGTTGCACGAAACTCTGATACAGGATCCGGGGTTGGGAGTTCAACAAATCCACACACAAATGCAAAACCTGTGTTTGGAAATGCAAAAGGTAAAACAATAATAGGCACCCTGCCCAGAAGCCCGAGAAGAAGTGTGGTGTATGAAGTGTATAAGCCAAGGTCACGATAAAGATCACTATCCGGTGTTTGTGAACTATGTGGAAATGGGGTGACCAACACTGTTGCGACTAGAGGCACAAGCAGGGCCAAGCACGACACCCTCACTCTGGTGCGCAATCTGTCAGGTGGGAGGAAAGAACAACATAAACAACTGTTATCTACTGCCAAAATTTAACCAGACCCCCCAATATCTATTTTGCAACTTTTGTAGATCGGTGGGCCACAAGGAATGAGACTTCCATAGTTATCAATTATTGATGGACTAGTCACCTGCCTATAGAATGCAGATTGAAGCTTGGGGTCAGGATCCAGCTATAGCGATAGCGTGTGGTGGGTTCCAAGGACGTGGATGAGGATGGGGAGGAATGGGGCCAGGAAGGTGTCACAGGCAACTAATCTGTTACAACTGTGGAGGACCAAGACACTATGCACGAGACTGTACCAACCCAACCAGAATATCATGTCCTTATTGTGAGAAATTTGATCATGAACTGATAGATTGCCCCACACTGATAGCATAGATTCGTGAGAAAAGGGAAGCACAACCTACGACGAAAGAGAACGTCCAGATGATGAGGTCCGAACTGTGTGAGGAAGACCCCAACGTAAACATGGTGCTCAGGAGTGGTACGGTCACAGGAGAGGATAAGGGGAAACTAACCAAGGAAGATGCAGGGGTTTGCAAGGAGACATGTTTTGAAGCTAGGGAGAGCTTCACAGAGGTCTCTACCCCAGGTAGTAGGGATCAGCTTAAGCCAAAAAGGGATCCCTCAATGCTGACTACCTTTTTGGAGACATGCATGAAATTGCTGCATGACAATATGGCAGTTAAGGGCTTGCAAGAATTGATAAAAAGGTGCGCAGGGTCAAGTGAACCTCATGTGGTCTGAAAACTGGGAAAACATGTGTCATGGACTGGGTGAGAAAGGTGATTAATGACGCAGATTGACGACTATTAGGTGGATCAAATTATTTTGGACTTGGGCTCAGATGTAAATGTACCACCTAAACAGACTTGGGAGCACATGGGAAAGCCCACACTACAATGGTCTCCTATTCAATTGCAGATGGCGAACCAACAAAAGATCCTATCCATGGGAAGATTGCAAGGAACTACGGTAGATATAGAAGGTGCAAGCACCCAGATGGACTATGAAGTAATAGAAATCATGGATGTAAGTAACCCGTACCCTGCATTGTTAGGGATAGACTGGGCCACCAATATGAATGGGGTTATTAATTTAAAGAAGAAAAAAATGATATTTGAGAAGAAGTCGCTCTGCGTAGTCATTCTTCTAGATTTGGCTAAAGGACTGCATTACACTAAACCCCTGTGCAACGAATGGAGTGATGATGAATTAGACTGTACCTACAAAATTTTTTCACAAAATCAAGAGTGGGTCAAGCCAATGAAGGAAGTGAGAATATTGTGGGGACATGCAGAGTCCTGCATCAAAAATTAAGATGAAGAAGACGATCGGTGGCATAACCGGTTGAATGGAGTAACCACATTACACTGCAATATGATGACTAAATCATTATATTGTGTTAGAGCTCAGGATCGTGAACTACCGATGTATGATGGGTTGATAGCAGTAGATGAATTCTGACCAAGTTTGAAATCGTAGTACCAGAGCTCCAACGGTTTGATGTGTTGAGGTAGGCATTGTGTGCGACGCCTGTGCGATGGTGGGGTACACATGAAGGAACCTTCGAAGATTAGTGCAGCTGCAGGCGCATTATGCAGATAAGATTTGGGAGGCTAAAACTATGAATAAATGAGAAATACGATGGACATGATGATTCACACATGCACCTTACTAGATGGGTCCAAGCCTATGGAGAAGAGCCTCAGCCAAAGTGTGTATACTTGTTTTATCATACCCTGGATGTCATTCCAAGGAACTGGTATACTAAAACAGAGCTTCGATATGGCACAGGTGAGTGGGATATCTTGCGCGAAGGGTTTCTATCAACATTCCTCTTTGAAGATCAATAGATGGATACTATGGACAATGTGTTGTAGGTTGTGAAGGCCACTATTTTCAAAATTCCACTGGAACTAGAAGAAATTGTGTAGCTAGACTGGTCACAACAGCTGAGCCTAGCCCTGGAATGCTACAATGTGCAAGTAGAAGATGATGAGGACAACCCTAGAAACAACAATATTCTAGAAACAGAAGAGAGTCACGAGGTGCATGGACCAGCAATCCAGGATCTAGACATCACCATGCCATTGAAAAAGAAACATGTAAACTTTGGAACGGTGGAAGAGCCAAAGTATGCAATGCTTGGGGAATATTGGGATGATGCCACAGTGGAGAAGGTCATCAAGTTGCTTTGAGAATATCAAGATTTATTCCCAACAAAAATCACGGAGTTAAAACGGATCCTCGGTGACATGGGAATGATGAAGATAACCCTGAAGCTGGATGCAAAGTCAATTAAGTAGCGACCTTACCAATTGAATCCAAAATACAAAGTGAAGGTCCATAAAGAGTTGGAAAAGATGCTTGCAGCAGGAATAATTGAACTAGTAGAGGAGTCTGACTAGGTAAGTCCTACGGTTGTGTAGGAGAAGAAACAGAAGGGTGAAATTCGCATCTGCATGGATCTCAGGAAGCTCAATGATGCATGTGTTAATGATCCATTTCTGACACCATTTACAGACAAGGTACTGGAAAATGTGGGTGGATAGGAAGCCTACTCCATGGATGGTTTCTCAGGGTACCACTAGATCAAGATCGCGCTAGAGGATAGGAGTAAAACAACTTTCTCCCCTGAATGGGGTTGTTTTCAATATACGATGATGCCCTTTGGACTAAAGAACGAGCCGACAATATTCTCCCACATTGTGGTAGTTGCATTCAAGGAATTTATACACAAGTTCTTAGAGGTATATCTTGATGATTGGATTGTATTCGGGCTGGTTAAGAAACATACCATGAGCATACGGTTAATGCTAGATACTTGCACCAAATTGTGCTAAACCTAAAGAAGTGTACTTTCCTCATCCCCTTCGAGAACCTGCTCAACCATGTGGTTTGTAAGCAAGGTCTGATGGTGGATCTGGCGAAGATTGTTGTCATACTCAATCTGCAAGTGTTGTGAAGTGTCAAACAACTACGTGCCACACTAAGACACACTGGTTACTATCAAAAGTTCATAAAAAGCTACACAGAGATCATGACACCAATGGAACAGTTACTGAAGAAGGATGCTACTTATTGCTAGAATGAGGAATGCAACGAAAGTCTAGAAACGCTTAAGGAAAAGATGGCATCAGCCCCTATATTGGTCTTTCCAAAACGGGACATCGAATTTCATGTGCATGTCAATGCGTCATGTATTGCATTAGGTGCGGTACTCACTCAAGAAGGAGTGGAGGGAATTGATCACCCGATTGTGTTTGCAAGTCAACGATTATCAGAAGTTGAGAAGAATTACTCCACTATTGAGTGAGAGGGATTGGCGATGGTATACGCATTCCAAAAATACTGCCACTATCTACTCAGAGGACACTTTAGGATGTATATTGACCACTCCTCGCTAAATTACCTAGTGAATAAGCCTATGTTGGGGGGGTGCATTTATAGGTGGTTGCTATTATTTCAAGAATATGAATTTGAAGTCGTCATAAAGTAGGGACATCTAAATGTAGGCCCAAATCACCTATCCTAAATTGAGAATGTCGAAGAACCCACAAACTTAGAGGAAGGACTACTGAATGCACAAATGTATGTAGTGCATGTCATGGATGGCTATTTTGAGGATATAATCCACTTCTTAACCACAGGAACCACGTTGTAGGGATATTCCATTTAGCAAAAGAAATAATTGGTGATACACACAACAGACTCTACTGTTATCGTAG
Source organism: Pinus taeda (assembly GCA_000404065.3). Lineage (NCBI taxonomy): Eukaryota > Viridiplantae > Streptophyta > Pinopsida > Pinales > Pinaceae > Pinus > Pinus taeda. The sequence continues at coordinate 10,923 of APFE031516924.1, read as the reverse complement.
GGCAACTCTACAAAATGGGTAACAACGAAATATCATGCTGATATGTACCTAAATTCGAGCAAGGACAGATCTTGATCGAAGCACATGGGGGGCTTTCTGGAGGACATTATGCGGGTTGCTCCAAAACACAAAAGATTCTTTATGTAGGACTATGGTGGCTAACTCTACATCAAGACTTGAAAGCGTACTATCTAGCCTGCGACATATGTCAACAGACTGGGAAACCATTGTGGAGGGATGAAATGCCACTCAAGCCATAGATGATGCTACAACTATTCGAGAAGTAGGCAATAGACTTCGTGGGACCTACCGCACCTCAAGGGAAGATGGGCGCGCGCTATATCATCACTGTGACAAAATACTTGACCTGGTGGGTAGAAGCTCAACCAGTTAAGGACTGCATGGCTACTACAGTTGCAAAATTTTTGTTCGAGAACATGTTGACACGATTTGGATGTTCAAAAATTCTAATGAGCGACTGGTGAACGAACATTCTAAATGAAATGATTAGAATGATCACTGAGGAATTACATATATATCATCAATAGAGTACGCTATACCATCTGCAGACGAATGGGACTGTTAAAGAATTTAATAAAATTTTTGAGACTGCGTTGACCAAGGTCTGTAATGTGGAGCAAAACGATTGGGACTTGCACATCCCTGTTGTGCTATGGGCATACCGAACCATGTGCAAGAAGTTGACAGGCCATACACCTTTCTTGTTAGTCTATGGCAAGGAAGTTGTCATGCCCATGGAATACATTGTACCTAGTTTGTGAATCATGGCAACAATAGGCATGGCAGACTGCAGGGCTTTGGAGGAACAGCTCACACAATTGGAGGAACTTGAGGAGGAACAATTTTTTGGTGGGATTCCATTAACAAGTATAGAAATAGTGAGAGAAAGCATGGAATGATCACCATATCAAGGAGTGCCACTTCAAGGAGAATGATCTAGTATTACTATATGACAGCAAGTTCAAGAGATTCCCTGGCAAGCTCCGAATGCACTGGTTGGGACCCTATGTAGTCAAAGAAGTTACAGATGGAGGCACCGTCCAGCTTTCCAAGCTCAATGGAGGCCCCTTCATGGGAAGAGTAAATGGAAATCACCTGAAGCTCTACATGGGTGGACTAACCACCTGACTAACCGACCGAAGGACAGTCTCACCACTTCAACCAGTTGAAAGAGAGTGCGGGACGATAAAGAAGTCTGGGGGGAAGCTGCGTGAGTATTGGGGTGCACATATATTTGGTCTATCACAAGGGTCATGGTTGTATAGAAATGGCTACACTGCTGCGTTGACAAGCAGAGAGGTGACCATTGTTTTGATTATTCATGACAAGATGTCCGAGTTATGGCAAAACGAAGCTAGCGATGGGCAATTAAGAGACAGGGTATGAGCCTGATCTGGAACGATCTACCACAGGCTTAACATGAGGGCACCAGAAAAGGAAAGAGCCAATGAATTTGAATTTTGAAACACTTATAAATCACATGGGGGCATCCACAGAATGATCTGCACTTCTGAGAACCGTAAGCTGTTGTGCCTTCCCGCCATTATGGAATTCTTCATTATCTACGCTCAAGGAGTAAGCCTAAGGGTTGTGATATGGCCAATGGAGATGCATGGCTTTTTGAAGAATATGGTGTTGATAGTTGCGGGCACCGCGCAAAGTTCAGCATCGACAGTAGGGGATTTTGCACGAAAATTTGTAGACATGAAGCAGAATTGGTCCAGATGCTGCGGCCTCATTGATGGGCTGGTCAGCGAACCATAAAAGATAAGGGAAAGGTTGTAAATATGAAGACAACTGGTGGAAGTGTAGTTAACAAGTCATCTCTGATGTACCTTGAAGAGTGATACCTTGCGGACAACAACAATGGTCTTGCAAAATTGCAACAGAAGCTGCAGTAGATAGTACGAAGAGAAGTTACCAAATTGGAAATTGGTTGCGTTGGTACAAGGAGGTCCCGTATGCGGCACCCCAACTAGAGCTAACATCCTATGAGGGGGTGTTCTATGTTAATCGAGCAGAGAAGAATGAGCATTATTGGTTGCGTAAACTGGTAGAGACAATGAAATAGGAGCCATAAGAAGCGTTGCAGGAGACAAAGAGGGAGCAGTACGTCACTCGCAGGAAGGTGAATTGTGGAGCCTAGGTAGTTCATATTTCCGCACTAACGAGTGACTTGGGATGAGTCATGATGATTGTGTTCAGGGACCGTTGGGTAGTGGAGGTCCCCCGTAAAAGTTTTGGGGCTTAAATCCTATACATTACAATGAAAATATTGTAAAACTCTGAAATATGTGGAGCGTGAAATGTAAAAGGGTCGAGTCAAAGGGCTTTCCACCCAAGAAATAATATAGAATAATAGGAAGTAAGTCAGCCTGCCCATGGTCCGCGGACCATGGGAAGGTATAAAAAGAGTGACATGCTAAGGGTAGAAAGTAGTTTTTGGGTTTGAATGAATCTTAGTGCTATGGGTCTGTGAAAACAATATATTCTGCGCCTGTGAGTTCCAGTCAAGGGTACTAGTGGGTAGATAGAGGCTCTATAGTTGTGTGCGCAGAGGGCTGGTAGAGTCCATAGCTGTGTGTGCAGACCCCTGTAGCTAAGTGCGCAAGCCAGATCTGGATGTATTGGAAAAAGAGTTAAATAAAGATAAGTTGGTTCTGAAATACTGTGTTGACTCTGAAATATTGTGGATTTGGTTAATTTATGGTTGAAATATATGTTTGATCTGTATGCTTATGTTGATGTCCTGATTTTATGCAAATCTATAACTTTTCTAGGAAATGTTTGCTTAAATATTGTAAAAAGTATATTTGATCTATAACAACTCATTAACAATAAGTATTAAGGATTTTCCTGGCTCTCGAGCTACGGAGAGTAGAGTGGCACGAAGCCACAAAACAGTGCACGACTTCTCCAAACCACATCGGGACATCCCAAGGGTGCAGAAACCTAGTTCCAGCACCCTCTTTTGCTACCTCGGGTGAGACCTCAATCCACGCTCCGCGGGATATCGCCAAAAGGTACGGTAGTTGTGATATTTGTTTGGATAATAACTCTTCTGAACCTGGGTAAGGGCCTAATAAGCCAACAGGGGGGGAATCTATAGATGGTTGCTTCTATTATAGGAGTATGATTTTGAAGCGATAGTTAAGCTTAGGAGACTAAATGTGGGACCTGATCACCTCTCTCAGATCGAGAATGGTGAAGGGACCACTAATATTGATGAAGAATTACCTAACACGCAACTATTTGCTGTCAAATTTGTGAATGAGAATTTTAGAGACATTATTCATTTTTTATTTGCTGGAATAGCTTGTGAAGGTTATATAGCACAAAAAAAGAAGGAATTAGCTGTCAGGGTTGCAAAACTTTCTGTGATATCAGGACACTTACATAAGATGGGATAATATGAAGTTTTATGCCGATATGTGCCTAAATATGAAAGACACAGTATTCTAGTTGAAGCACATGGTGGTGTTTCTGGAGGAAACTATGCAAGGAAGGAAACTGTGCGAAATATTCCGTGAGCAATATTATGGGGACCTAAGATACATAAAGATTCTAAGGAGTACTGTAGTGTGTGCAATGTGTGTCAGAGGACCGGGAGGCCATCGTGAAGGGATGATCTGTTTTTCAATCCACAAGTCACGTTACAAGAATTTGATAAATGGGAAATTGACTTCATTGGACCTATTCATCCACCAGGGAAGAAGATGGGAACATGTTATATTATCACTACAACAAAGTAATTAACCATGTGGGTCGATGCACAACCTGTGAAGGATTGCAATGCGAAAACTGTTGCGATGTTTATATTTGAATTTATTTCTTCAAGGTTTGGATGCTTGAAGATTGTGATGAGTGACATAGGTAACACTTCTTGAATGAGAAAATTGTGACTTTAATAGAAAAATTCCAGATGTACCATCAAAATATACACCGTATCATCCCTAGGAAAATGGAACTATCGAAGATTTCAACAAGATATTGGATAATTCCCTAACAAAGGTCTACAATGTTAATCAGAATGATTGGGATTTGCACATACCAGTAGTTCTATGGGCATATGGGACAAACTGTAAGAAATTGACTGGGAAAACACCATTTTGACTAGTTTATGGACAAAAAGCAGTCATGCTGATGGAATATATAGTGCCCAACCTCAGGATTATGACATTAACTGAGATGGTAGATCACGATGTAATGGAGAAAATACTAGCACAACTACTTACGCTAGAGGAAGACCACTTTTTAGTTGGCTTTCATCAGTAGGTGCAAAAAGATAGAGAAAAGGTGTGGCATGATCATAAAATTAAGCAATGTACTTTTAAGAATGGATATTTGGTCCTTGTAGATGACAACAAGTTTACCAAATTTTCAGGGAATTTTTAGATGCATTGGCTAGGACCGTACATGATTAAGGGTATTTCAGATGGTGGCATAGCTTTAGCTCACAAAGCTGAACAAGGAAGTGTTTCTTGGTAGGAATAATTAGAGCAGATTGGAGGTTTATTGGGATGATCCTACCCCTACATATGACTACATGACAACAAGAAAGTCTTAGTGCTTCTGGTAGTTGAAAGAGAGCACATGACTATTAACTACTTTTTTTGGGAAAAATTCTATCGAAGAAGGAGGGTTGCACTATGCTTAGGAAGATGGTGCAGGTGGAAGCTGCAATGAGGTAGTTGTTCCATAAGGGAGGATCCCATGTAGTCTACCAAGAAAGTGACTGTTGGAAAAAGTATAGTTGATTTCACAACAATTTTTCTGTTAAAAGGAGCAGGGGAAAGGCATTTAAGGAGCATATCTATCAAAATCGAGTGCCAAAATTGCATTAATAGGGTAGATCTAGAGGGAATCAAGTGCTTTAAAATTGAAAATTTTTTATAAATATGGCACCCCTCTCCACATTCAGACACTTTTCTTTAAGAGAGCTTATTTTGTGATTTTGCGCCTAAGTGTGAGCTGAGAGAATTGTTATATATCTGAGTTGAATTGGACATAATTGGAGAAGGAATTCTTATAGAGAGGGCTTAGATATGAATTTTTTAGTGCCTACCCATACTATGATGCTGAGATCCCCCAGAAAGTGGCACGCTAGCTCAGCAACAATAGCTAAGAAGCAAAAGAATCTGCAACAGACACCGATTCTATTGAGTGTGGAGCATGATTGTTCTTAGGTCTTTGCTTCAGTCGGATGTATACCCCAGTAATTTTGTACACCCCTCCATGTAGGGGGGTTCGGGGGGTCTTTTCACCCTCATGGGGGTCCAGGGGCCAGCAGGGGTTCGGGGGCAGCACCCCTGAAGCTAAAAATAGATGTAAAATTGCCTTGTAAAAGTATAGTAATTTCTAGTCAAT
>APFE031516915.1:30617-50317 GCA_000404065.3 Pinus taeda | reverse complement strand
TGGAGGTGCTCAATACACGTCAAACAAGCTTCTAGAATGCTCTAGAAATGACCACAAGTAACTTTTTTAAGATGAAACTCGCGCCTTTTGACCTTTACAGGAGTACGCACCAACCCCTTTACATACATAGCGTACCAATACGCAGGTATTATGAATTTGGGATGCGTATACGCAGGTAAGGTTGAGAGAAACTGCGTACCCAAAGATAAATATGTTTTTTAAAGTCTTTCTCTCTTTCTTGAAGTTTGACATGGAGAGCAGAGGTATGAGGCTTGCCAAGGAGGATAGTATGACTGTTGATGGAGCCATACTAACTGTAAATAGTCATGGTGACAAATGTTAGTGTAACAATGAGGACATGCAAGATGGTCAGCATGGGGGGATGTTGGGCCACGGTTTTGTCTCATTTTTCACTCAAACCCTCTCATGCTACTGTTTGATTAAATTATTATTGTTGCAAGTATTTCTTACTTCTATTGTTTTAACGGGATTAAAATACCATTAATGGAAATTTAATAAAGGTTTGTATGTTACAGGTTAAAGTTGATTTGATCATGTTTTGAACCTACACCTACCTTCCTACACTGTGCAACAGATTTCTATACCAATTTATTTCTGACAGCGTGCCTGCACCAGTGCAAGTTTTACAACATGCCTCCACCAATTTGGGGCTTTCATATATTGACACATTTTTTGGACAATCTGAAAGAGGTTTATTATCAAAATGTCATTTGAACACTTCCACATAATCCAAGACACACCCAGGTCATACAAATTTATATTTAGAGAATAATTAATGCTACAACTCCAAATTCGCAACAATTTCTAAACTACCAAATGTTTCCTCGTTTTTTGTGCACATGAAGGTGAATGAAGAAATTCTAGAACATGGGTTTTGGTCCAAGTATAGCAAATTGACAAGGCCTCAAACCAATTTCTAAAATTCGTAATGGTCTAAAAGTTACATAATGGTCTTTGAGGCAGTTTTCTAAAAATACATTGTTTTTTCATAATCTTAGCATCTCAAATTTCAAACAATTATTTTCAGGCACGATTTTCGAGGCAATCGATCTGAACCAAAAAAATCTGAGAGAGGTTATTGTTGAAAATATAACAAGCTATATTTATGCCAAACTGTTTTCCGAAATTCGTAATGGTTAAGGAGATCCATAGAATTCTTTGGAAGCAATTTGTTAAAAATACCAACTTTTCCAGAATTTTAGAAAATGCCCAGATTTGGGAAATTCGTGGTAAATCTCCATTATTGCAGCAAGGAAACGGTTGTACTGATATTCTATAAATTATAATTAGTTTGGATTCAATCCCCATGATTTTTGCAAAGGATTGACTTGTTTTATGCCAAGTTTGGAATGTAAAAAGATTATTAAAGAAGAGCTATGGCTCTAAGCCTAGCTAATCAATTTTAGTCAATCAATTAAGTAGAGGGGAGAAGTAGGTACAAGCACAGGGTAGAAGGGAGGAGAAGTTTTTCCAATGTGGCAGCACGTGGATTTTAGTGTGGAATGCTTCTCTTGCTTGCTGGTGCTTAGCATTGTCTGTTTGATGTAAAAGACTGTTTTTTTAATTAATTGAAGCAATTTTAATTCATGCTTGGTCTATTCATCCATTGCATCTTAATGAATCTAATTGTTGTGTGAACTAGGTTAATAGAGGGCGTGAGCTGGTTGGGTTGGCCGCCAGATCAGCTCGACAACGCTCTCATCCTTTAGATCCAATAGCATTTAGATTATTAATTGTTGTGTGTACTTTATAATTTACTTCTGCCTTTAATTTCTAGTTCTAGAATTAATTTGATTTCCTGCAAATTGTTCCTTTATAAACTATTTCATTTGCTGCATCACTTATTACATTTGCACCTAAAATATTTAAAAAAACATCACATCCTTCCAAAATCCACAAGATCAGCTCTGCCTTTATGAGCTCTAACTCGAATTTTGTAAATTAACCCAGATCTATTAATTTATATCTAAAGTTGTCATTTTTACATTTGTTGAGTCGATATTTGTAAATAAGGAAACTACACTATGTTTAAATCGATAAATGCTTAATTAATATTATGGTTTCCTTTAACTTCTGGATTGTTCTTACACATAATTAAGTGCAAGCAAAATGTTACACATAATTAGTGCGTGCAGATTGTTACATAGAATTAGTGCGAGCAGAATTAGTACAGGCAGAATTAGTGCAAGTAGAATAGTTTGAATTGCTTTTGAAATTGTTCCAGCATTTACAGTTTTTTCGTTATTGTGCCAACACTGCTTGATTTTCGGTTCTGATTTCCCTTTTGTTTACTTGCAATTAGAATTTCCTTTTGCAATGATTTCTTTTAATTTATCACATGCTTTTAATTATTTGGATTGATGTTTCTCGAACTAGTGTAGGATTGGCGTTTCTTGCACTAGTGGAGGATTACATTTATTTTCGAGATTAATTGCAAGATAGACTAGAATTTGTTTTGTAGGTTACCAGTGACTCTCTTTGGCATTTCTAGTGTTGCATCTCGGAGTTCACGAACTCTCTTGATTGATAAATTAAATGTTGGTACATTTAAAGACCCTATACTTCAACCAACATTGTTCTAACTCAAGGTTAAGTAATGTAGTTAGTGCCAATAGAATACGAATAGAAACAAGTTTTACAACTGGTGAAAAAATCTCATGAAAGTTGATAAGTTCAACCTGAGAATACCCTTTTGCTACTAGTCCTGCGTTATACCTTTCGATACTTCCATCAACTTTTTGTTTCAGTTTGAAGACCCATTTGCATCCAACAACACTTCTCTCTTTAAGAATTTCTACAAGATCCCAGGTATTGTTCTTGGCTAAGGAATCCATTTCTTCTTCCATAGTTGTTTTCCATTTTTCACTATCCATATCGTCTATTGCTTCCTGATAACAAGAAGGTTCCTCATCTTCAGTAATCAAAGCAAAAGATGAAGCAGAATCTTCATACCTTTTGGTAGTTTTTCTTTCCCTTGTAGACCTTCTTAGAGTGACTGGTTGCTAAACTGGTTCAGAAACTTCAATAGCTTCCTTTGCATCTTCAACAACTTTTTCTCCAAAAGTATTTTCTTCCTTTTCATTTTCATCGAGATGTCAAGCCTCCAACTAAATTTGTTGATTTGGCAATACTTGTTCCTGTTCAATTCTTTCAACATTTGATTTTAAAAAAGAAGATTCATCAAATGTTACATCTCTACTAATGACTATCTTCCGCAATGTAGGATCCCACAACCTGTATCATTTCACTACATAGTCATACCTAACAAAGACATATCATTTCAATTTTGGATCTAATTTTGAATGCTGATTTTTAGGAATAAGAGAATAAGCATCACGACCAAATATCCTTAAATTTGAATAATCACAAGACTGACCTATCCAAACATGTTCAAGAATTTTGCAATAAATTGCTACTGAAGGTGATTTTTTAACTAAATAACAAGCAGTAGATACTGCTTCTGCCCACAACTCCTTTTGCAAGTTAACATTGTTGATCATGCTTCTGGCTCTTTCCATAAGAGTCTGATTCATACATTCAGCAACACCATTTTGCTAAGGAGTATAAATAGGAGTTTTGTGTCTAACAATTCCTTCATCCTTACAGTATCGTTCAAATTCTATTGAAGTGAATTCACCACCATTGTCAGTTCTTAAACATTTAATTGATTTGCTTGTTCTTTTCTCTACCATTGCTTTAAATTGTTTAAAGACATTGAATACATCAGCTTTCTTTTTTAGCATAAAGACCCAAACTTTACGAGAGAAATCATCAATAAACATTAAAAAATATAGAGCGCATCCATATGATACAATAGGAGATGGTCCCCACAAATCAGAATGAATATAGTCTAAAATATCTTTATTATTATGATTTCTAGTTTTAAATCTTCGTTTACACTATTTTCCATACACACACTATTTACAGAAATCCAACTTCAGAGATTTCAGATCAGGAAGAGATTTACATTTCATCAGTATCTGAAGACCTTTCTCGCTCATGTGACCCAATTGCTGATGCCATAGGCGAGTACCTTCTTCTTCTTTTTCTGATATAATTGCTGCTTCACTAATCTGAGTACTTCCTTTGAGTCTGTAAAGATTTCCGACCTTTTCTACTTTCATAACAACTAGGGCACCTTTAAAGACTTTCAACATTCCATTCTGACATGTAAACTTATAACCATTCGAATCCAACACTCCCAAAGAAATCAAATTTACACTCCCAAAGAAATCAAATTTTTCTTCAAATCAGGTACATGTCTAACACTAGTTAATTTTCTAACTATGTCATCATACATTTCAATCCTAATATTTCCCATCCCAACAGTCTGACATGATACATTATTACCCATAAACACAGAACTACCTTTTACATTTTCATACGAAGTAAACCAATTTCTGTGTGGACACATGTGATGAGAAGCACCAGAGTCTAATAGTCAGATTTCTAAACCTTGCAAGACATTACATACAGGTGAAGTTTTATCTATCATACATAATTCTTCAGCAGATAAAACTTCATCTATCATCCCTGAATCAACATGATTTGCTTCCTTCTTCAGGTTATCAGATTCTTTTCGTTTCCAACAGTCTTTCTTCAGGTGTCCAATTTCATTGTAGTGCCAACATTTTGCCTTACACTTCTTTACCTTTGATTTAGATCTAGAAGACCCCCTTGTTTTTTCTCCTCTTTCCTTTGACCATCCTCTAGTTGTCATGGCTTCTGATACATCTATTTCATTACTGGATTTCCTTTGTACTTCTTTAGACAAGAGAGCTCCCACAATTGATTCAAAATTCAAAGAATCGGTGGTGCTTAAGCTGATTGAAGTTACGAAGTGATCCCATGATTCTGGCAGAGAACACAGCAAGGTTATAGCTTTGTCTTCTTCTTGAATTTTAACTTCCATATCTATTAATTGCCATATAAGTGTATTAGAAACATTCAAATGTTCTGCAATTTTTGAACCCTCCTTCATTCGAAGACTTTATAGTTGTCTTCTCAAATAAATTCTATTGGTTAACGACTTTGTCATATATAGTTTTTCCCTTTTTTCCCATAAACCTGAAGCTATATTCTCTTCAACAATGTTGAAGAGAACTTCATCCACTAGGCATAACCTGATGGTACTGAGAGCTCGGGCATCCAAGTTCTCCCTGTCCGAATCAGTCATGGTTGTTGGTTTCTTATTTGCCCTATCCAATGCCTTCTGCAACCCTTGTTGCACCAGCAGATCCCTAACTTTTAGTTTCCAAAGAGAAAAATTGCTCTTGCCAGTGAATTTCTCCACCTTGAATTTCGCATTCGACATCTTGTCCATTTTTTCTCCTAGGGTTTCTCAACTAGGTTTTCTTCTTTCAAAAAAAAATTGGATTCAAAAAATTTCCTTCTTTCAAACAAAAAACCTTCAACAGATTCCTTCAAATTAATGAAAACCTTTGTTTTTCTTTCCTTCAATTTTAATGAAAAAAAAACCCTTTGATTTCCTTTCCTCCAAATTTGAACAAATCTACCACTTTAAGGAAAAACCTGATTTTGATTTCAATTTTCTGGATTTTGTTGTCTTTTTCAAATAAAATCCAACAAAAAAAAAATCCACTGATTTTTGCCCAAATTAAAAAAAAATAAAATAATAATAAAAAATAAAATAAAATTTTCTGGAACCTTTGATTTTTTTTCAAATACCAAGATTCAGATATACCCATAATACTTCAGCAATCTCCTTGCAGCAGCATTTAATGACAGCTCTTCCACACAGAGAGTAATGGTTTGGCAATGCAGCTTCCTCAATGGGTTTTGATTTGGCAGCAGAAACCCCACACATGCCTCGGGCAGACGATGGATTTCTTTAACACTAGCATCATTTCTGCTCCAGCACGCATACTCTGACTTGACAAAGCCACCTCGATCCTTCACGCCACACACACAACTTCCTCGATGGGTTCTGGTTTGGCAACGTAGAGTCTTGTAGTAGTTTGTAGCAGCTTCCTCAACCACACAAAGAACAAAAGCAACATTGAGCCTCCCTGTTCCACACGCAGATTTCCCTCAGCCACGCAGAGTTCAAGGTTGTTCTCTCGTAGCACTTTTGGCAGCACTCAGGCTCCTTCACCACAGCTCTATGCATGTAGATACTGCTCCACACATACTCAAAGACCATTGTGGCAGCGTGGTCAAGGATAGAGGGGTTCTCACGCAGGGATACATTCACTCTGGTCCACACAGGGCAGAGAATTCTTCTTCAGTACACCGCAGAGAATACACGCAGCAGATGGCACGTGGCTTTGGTCTTCACCATTCTAGACTCCTCCTCGCTCCACGCTTCCACGCTCCTCCTCCCCAGCACACAGCAACTCAACTAACCTTGCTCTGATACCATTTGTGGTTTTAATAGGTGAATGAGTTACTAATCAAGAAAGAAAGAATGCATTTACAATTATAGATTAACTAAGAAAGGCATGAAAACTAAATGCAAACACACAAGTAATAACACAAGAGTTACGTGGTAAAACCTTGACAGGGTGTCAAAGAAACATCCACGAGGCAAGGGATTGGAATCTCTATTCAATCAATAAAATGATTCTCCATACAATAGTTCGGGCATTCATTAGTTTTATATGAGCCTCCTCAGTTACATAACTGATGTTCTGGTATAAAACTAACTTGTTAATAATTAATACATTTTACCCAAATTTACATAATTAATTGTCAAACTTCCAACATGTATTAGATAAGTATAATGACTCCATTTCTATGTTTTTGTGCTACAATAAAACTTGTTAATCTTCAACATCGTTTCTCCATGTGTATAATTAATTGAAAGTTTTAAATTTTTTCTACATATTTATATTTATATTTTCAATTCTTTATTTTCTTCAAATTTTTAAACTCTATCACCTCTCTTTTACTTCCTTCGAAAGGGGATTTCTCAGGCCTCATTCAACAACCACTCAAGGTATCCTTCTTATTACTCAAGAAGAAGGTTCCCAACTCATAATTCTTAATTTGTATTTACAAAATTTAGCTTTGCTCAGTCACCGTGGAATGTTTATCTTGTATGTACCAGGTATTCATGATTTGTTCCTATTATTGTTCACTTCATGGCATTAAGGGCAACTATAAATATTTTTGTGGGTTTCAACCTTATTTATTGAATCATTATTTTCTCTAGGTTAGATATACCCAATCCATTTGGCTTCTCGATTGAAACATGGCCGATTTGTGTGTGTGAAGACAATCAATATTTTCTATTAGTTTTCCACATTTGGTTATATTACTAGCCAAGGAAATACACTGTCCTTGAGCCGAAGGATTTCTCTTTTGTTTTTATTAGGCATACTTTCCCAAACAAAACTAAATATTGTCTATTGTCATATCTCTCTAGAATATCTCTATGAGATTTTTATTTAACACTAGATATTACCATTGTGTATTTTTTTGATATATTTTACATATCCCAAATTCATATCAGTTCATATACATGTGTTTTTGTTTGCTTACCATGTTTTTCCAAATTGTTCCATCATGCTATATAGCAAGGCTCTCTTTTCCTTTTGTAAATAGCAGCTATACATGGACCCATACTTCCACTCCATTTTATTCTTTCTTTTCTTGTTTTTAAAGATATTGTTATGTTTGTTTCTATACATCTTTGGATTTTACCAATTTAGTAATAATTTCCAACATATTAGTATATACGTTCTTACATTTGTAACTATGTGGGTATGCATAGGTTAAATAAGTTATTTTGTGTGTGTAAGAATAATATAAAATAATCACAGTTACTAGATTCAAACTTATTTCAGTTTTTGTTTAAGAGTTCACATTTTTCTTTCATTTATCCTTGAGGATGTATCTTTCTTCCTCCATGGTTTCCTAGTGTGTAATATTGTTGTGGCTATCATTTTTGTAAAATATTTATGTTGATTATTATAATTTTTATATACCATATACTTTGCTATTACTAATTTCAGTTCTCCTTTACTGAGTTCAAGTTGTAACTATATAAGAAACGGTATACTTCTATTCTCTCATTTCTTCCCTTTTCTCAAATACATCTTATACAACACTAAAAAATAAATAAAAATATTTCTAGTATATTGAATTTGAACAATAAAAAAATTCTTCGTTAATGAAAAATAAGGAATTAGTCAAGAACAAAATAAATCATTTTATTTTTATGATAATAAAATATATTAAAGTTAGAGACATTGTCTTGAAAAGTTTTATGGGAAATTAAGAGTGAAGAACTTGGCTCCTCCCAACCTTTACACAACAATATTTCTGATCCTCCACATGTTTGCTCTATGATTTCTTTTTTTCTATTTCTTATTGTTTCTCTAAAGTCTTTCCAATTCTACTCTCTTAGAAATTGTGAGAGGAAAAATGCCTTAAAATTTTAGAGATAATATCCATCTACCACCTTTTTGGGTGGTTATTAACTATCTCCACCTCAATGAGCTCTTCTTTCCCACTTCTGAAGACAACTTCATGTATTGTAGGAAACATTTAATTGGCTAATATCATAATTTCATAAATAAGTCTAATCACAAAGTAGATGCCTACCGTTGTTGATGGGTAAAATAATAATTTCCAAAATAAATTGTATCATTTTCCCTCTTTCATCCATCTAGTCTTAACCATTAATTTCCTAGTTTTTGTCTTTAGTCATAAAATAAAAACATAATTACAACTTTACAAACAATTATCATAAGCAAAGCTATTCATGACTAAATGTATATCTACCTTTTAGTGCAACATACTTAATAAAAATTAAAGTGATGCAAATTTAATTACAAATAAATCATTAAGTTGAGGGATATCACAAGATTTTAAAATATTTTATTTATGGCTTACACTATTTTTTTGGTTATTAATATATTTTTGTTTTAAATATGTGTAAAATCCATATTAAGTAGCTAAAAAATTACATACTTTCGTCATACTAAAAAGTTAATTTTTATTTCTATTTTTACTTTAAATTACTTTTTCTCCTTATATAAAGTAAATGTAAAATTAAGGTGGAAATTAAATTATGGGTGGAAATTAAATTATGTTATTTATGGATGACATTAATTTTTTTGTTATTACTATAATAGTTTGTTAATGTAAATATTGTTTTATTATCATTAAATGCTATGATAAGATACATCATGATGGGACCCAGCCCACTTGGCACACACTTTGCACTTTTATATATGGTTGGAAAGGTTTACGTGGCGAACAAAAAATCTTTGTCCACGGGATTTCGTGAAGTTGGTAGCTGGAGAATTGAATGCAGGGAGTAAATATCTGTACTCTGCCTCGAAATGGTTCTCGTCCACCTTACACGCCTTAACCCTAACTTTTCACGGCATTTTCTCAATTGTTCTTCATTGGTTTTTGCTCTGAGGTATTTTGCTACAACCGAGGGTTTGTTGGTCTCTGTGATAGAATACTGAGTGCTTTGTGCTGTTGGTATGTTCGGCTCCTGGTGCTATCTGAAAACTCGAATCCTCCTCTGGTCAGCCTGTTTACACGTTTAATGGCAACGGTTTTTGGTTGTGAAGGCTACTCGGCCTGGTTCTGTGGCTTGACTTCGGTAAGTGGTTTTGTTATTCTTCTCTCCCTTGCATGCGTGGGTTCCTGAGTATATTGCTAAACTCTGGTTATGGTCATTAAATCTGGTATTTGTATATATATTGTGGTTCTTGGTCGGGTTCCTTGGTAGCCGTCGATAGAAGTCACTGTATGTTGTTGTGTTTTCTTCTGGTTCCTTGATGTCTCTGGTTCGAATCCTGTTTGGGTATTGTTTGCTTGCAGTTGTTCGGCTTTCTCACAGTGCGGCACTGTATTGGCTTGTAAGCACAGGACTTTTCGGGCACGCGTCTCCTGTTTGGAAAAGGTAGATACTCTTGTCCCTGCTTCAATATGGCTTGCTTTCTCGTTCTGGAACTAACCCAATTCGTTCCTTTGGTCGACAGTCTCTCAGGCTCTTCAGGTTGTCATACATTTGTATTCGGTTGTGCTTTCCAGGTAAAATTTTTTTTTGGGTTTTTACCTCCCTACAGGTACTCACATTCCCCCTGAATTTTCTTCATATTGTTCATTCTAATGTACATGAATTTGTATCTTTGTAGGTCTCTGTTGGTGACCTAGGTGGCGTGTCTTCCAGCGCTTACTTTGTTTGGTCGTTTCTCTTTCTGGGTAGGCCTGAAACCCCAATGTCTGGTTGTAGTTTCAGTTGTTGCTAAAGATCCATCTTCGGGTTTAGGTCCTTGGTCACTATAGGTGTTTACTCGGTTATATGTGTTTTTCGTTTGCTCCTGTATTAAATGTATAAGAGTTGGGAACCACTGGTTGACAGTTTTTGATCAAACCCTGGTTCTGGGTTTTCTGATTCACAAGATTTTCCGACTATAAGTCATACTCTGCTCTGTTTATATATTGGTGGACTTTGCCTTCTGTAGTGTTTGTTTTTCTCTACCAATGGTTACTGTAATTGCAGTCCTTCGATGGTTTAAATGAAAATTTTGAATATAAAAGAGAATGTACAGTCTTTAGTTACCTCTGTGCATTTGGATTCTGGATTGTTGGTTTTTCTTTATGTCTTCGAACGCTGGAAAATTGTGGACGTTCATATACAAATCCCTTGCCTTCGTTGCCTGAATGTTATATACTGGAACTCTTGTTCAACCACGTGCGAGAATGAATCTATGGTTGTCGGTTATTGTAACTGTGAATCACTGTGACTTCGTCTGCTTGCTTAATATTTGACTGTGACTCATGTTTGAATAGTTGCAATAACAAATTGATGAATATTATTTGTACAGTAATTTAACAGATAGTAAAGAACGTAAATTCAATTAAGCAATCACTTATACAGATGGTATAGATGGACAATGACTTTCTGTTTGAATGCTCTCACTGTTTCTATTTCTTTTTCTTCTTAATTAACCAAACTCTGCTCAACTGAATTGAACCCCTCTCTGTTACATTTGATTTGTTTTTATAGCTCTCTGTTTTCAGTTGATGTTTACAGTTAATCCAACTAATACAAAATATGGTTACAAAATTCCTACTTTTGTTAATAACTATATTCATTTGGTATTCCAAGACTTGTAGGAACAGTTGGCTCTTATTTCCCTAATTAAATGGACTATTCCCTAACTAACAATTGAGCTACAGTAATCCTAACTGAAAATAAAAAGAGATGTCTAAATTCACTGACTTTGTAAAATAAACTAAAAGAAAAATTATTTCCGTAAGAATTTAACAGTCCAATTGATCACTAGCTTTTGAACCTGGTTGTAATTCTTTTTGCCCAATTTATGGTGAGCTAGATGCTCCTGCATCAGGCTCCCGGGGTGAAAAGAGATCATGACTCTGGTTCATGAGCTCCTCTACTGTCGTTCCCGTTCGTTCAATCTTCCTGGCATCAAGCCATGAGCTGTCCTCAATCGGACGGTTCTTCCACTTGACCAGGTACTGAAAATAATTTTTCCGCCGAGTACGTCTAACTACCTGATTTTCGAG
The DNA here is from genome assembly GCA_000404065.3 of Pinus taeda. NCBI lineage: Eukaryota > Viridiplantae > Streptophyta > Pinopsida > Pinales > Pinaceae > Pinus > Pinus taeda. The sequence goes on along the minus strand of APFE031516915.1, from coordinate 38,779 downwards.
GATGCCTTCGATCTCAGCAGGTTGAACATAAGGCGTCTATCTTTTCCAAGTTTCTCCATCTTCCTGGGTGTTCCGCGTGGATTGTCCAGGTTCATCCTTCTTTTCCTCCAACAGATCGCCTGTATACGGAAATAGATCTGTCACATTGAACATAGGTGATATGCCTACTCCAGGTGGTAGTTGTATTTCGTAGGCATTTGCTGAAAACTTTCGCAAGATATTACAAGGCCCTATCTTCTTGTATTTCAATTTATTGTACGTACCCTTAGGGAAACGTTCCTTACACAGGTGAACCAGAACTTCGTCCCCTACCTCAAAATGAACTTCTCTTCTTCTTAGATCTGCATGTTCCTTATATTTTGAGCTGCTGTCCTGTAATTTTGCTTTCACCTGTTCATGTAAATCCCTCATTGCATTAGCAAAATCTTCTCCATCCGCACTTCGTCGTTCCTGTAAACCAAGATCCCGAAGTTCATGCACTCCATGAGGGTGCATGCCATATAGGATCTGAAAGGGACTGAGACCCGTGCTACGACTTGGCGAATCATTGTAAGCAAACTCTGCTTGCGCTAGCAGTTGGTCCCACATCCGAGAATTCTCCCCGACTAAGTTGCGTAACAGATTTCCCAAACTTCTGTTCATAACCTCTGTCTGCCCGTCGGTTTGCGGGTGATAAGCAGAACTGTAGCTTAATTGGGTGTTCATTTTTTCCATAAGGTACGCCAAAAATGTCCCATGAACTTCACGTCTCTGTCTGAAAGGATGGTTGTTAGTAACCCATGTAGTCTGACAATCTCATTAAATAACAAGTGGGCCACATGAGTGGCGTCACTAGTTTTCCGACAAGGTACGAAATGTGCCATTTTTTAGAAACGATCCACCACTACCATCACTGAATCATAACCTTTATGCATTTTCGGCAGTCCCAAAACAAAATCTAAACTCACCGAATCCCAAGGTCTGCCTGGAACAGGTAATGGCATATATAATCCTGTGTTCTGGCTATGTCCCTTCGCTAATTGACACACCTTACACTTAGTCACAAAAAAATGTACGTCTCGTCACATTCTTGGCCAAAAATAGAAATGACTAAGTTGCTCCAAGGTCTTATCTATACCGAAGTGTCCAGCCAAACCCCCGCTGTGTTTTTCACAAATAATATTCTCCCTCATGGAACAGTTGGGGATACACAATTGTCCTCCCTTGAAAAGCAATTTTTCCTGTATATTGTAATCTAACCAAGGACTATTACTCCTTATCAAAGGGTTCTAGCATGCCTCATAGGCTTCTCTAAAATCTGTGTCTATTTTGTAAAGATCTCGTAAATGTTCAAAACCCAAAACCTATACAGTGCTTTCCTGCAAAAGTAGGGCTTTTCTACTTAATGCGTCAACCACCTTATTTGCTTGTCCACTGATATGTTTCAGCACAAAATTAAAACTGTGTAAGTACTCCACCCATTTGGCATGTTTATGATTGAGTTTGTGTTGCTGCATTACATATTGCAGTGCAGAATTGTCTGAAAACAGCACGAACTCATAACCTAACAAATAATGCCTCTAGTTTCTTAGAGCCTGTACCACTGCGTAAAATTCTTTGTCATATGAGGAATACTTCTACCTACTCTCATTCAGTTTTTCGCTGAAAAATGCTACAAGTCTGTCCTCCTGACTGAGTATAGCCATGATTGTTGTTCCACTAGCATCACAACGTACCTTAAATAATTTTTGAAAATCTAGTAGCCTGAGAATCGGTCTTTCTGTTATCTTTTTTTTCAATAGTTGAAAACTTTTTTCTGCTGCTTCTATCCATCGAAAAGGTTGGCTGGCCTTTTTGATGGTCTCCAACATAGGAGCACAAATTCCGCTAAAATTCTTAATAAACTTCCTATAGAAGTTTGCCAATCCATGGAAACTACGTACCTCAAACAAATTTTTCGGTGACGACCAATTTATTATTTCTGTTACCTTTTCCGGATCCATCTTCAATTCGTTTTCTGCTATCACAAATCGCAGATAAATTAACTCTCTTTGTAGAAACGTACATTTCTTCAAATTTATTAATAACTTGTTTTGCTGTAGCTTTTCCAACACTTTGCGCACATGCCAGAAGTGTTCTTCTTTCGTCTTGCTAAAAATAAGGATGTCGTCCAAATAAACTATTACAAATTTCCTAATATACTCCTTTAACATTTCATTCATGAGTCTCATGAATGTGCTGGGTGCATTGCTCAACCCGAACGACATGACCAGCCATTCATATAATCCTTCATTTGTTTTAAAAGTTGTCTTCCACTCGTCTCCCTCTCGTATCCGAATCTGGTGATATTCGCTTTTTAAGTCTATTTTAGAGAAGTAAGCTGCCCCACTCAAACAATCCATCATATCATCCATACATGGTAACGAAAATCTGTATCGGATGGTGATTTTATTGATGGCCCTGGAATCGGTGCACATCCACCACTCTCCTCCCTTTTTGGGGGCGAGAACTGTTGGTACAGCACATGGGCTCAAATGTTCTCTGATTAAACCTTTGTCCAATAGTTCTTGCACCTGTTTCTTGATTTCTTCATTATCCTTGGGGCTCATTCGATAGGCTGCCTTATTTGGTAAGCTGGCTCCAGGTATGAAGTCAATATGGTGACTGATACTTCGCTTGGGAGGTAACTTGTCTGGCAAGTCGTCCACTACTATATCTGTAAATTCTTCCAACATCTGCTGTATTTCTATAGGTAAATCTATTATTTCTGTATGCAAGAGGATTGTCCTTGTCTTCTTGACTACAACATAACTTATTTCATTGTTCTCAACCTGCTTTAAAAACTGTTTTCCGCTCATTAGCAATGCCTTGGTTTCATTTACTTCAGCTCTTTCCTTCTCTTCTCTGATAGGCACATGGGTATGCCTGACCCCATCTTTTTCGAACTTATAACAGTTCATCACTCCATCGTGTGTCACCTTTCTATCATATTGCCAAGGTCTACCCAATAAGATGTGACATACGTCCATCGGCATAATGTCGCAAATGATTTTATCCTTATATCGTCCTATCTGAAATTCAACCTCACTCTGTTCGTCCACTAGTAACTGGTGCCCCTTTTGTAGCCATGAAACTCGATATGGACTGGGGTGTTTTAAATGCTTCAGTCCCAACTTCTCCACCATTTCTGTGGACACCAAATTGTCCGTACTTCCACTGTCGATTATCATCTTACAGCACTTACCCTGCGATTTGCAAATTGTCCTGAACAGAGCTTTCCGCTGCGTCTGTTCGACACTCTCATCAACTGGTTTCAGTAATACCTTATGCAGCACTAAAGCTTCTCCCATTTCTGGGGCATTTTTTGCCTCTTGAGGGGGTGTTGTTGCTTCCTCCGGTTGTGCCACATATGTGCCTCACTGTCCAGTTGAATCTGTTTCTGGGCACTCAAACGAACGGTGCCCCCACTTGTGGCATCTATAGCATTGATAACCATTTCCCCTTCCACGGCCATTACCTCTGCCACGTTGGAACGATCTGCCACCTCTCATTCCCTCTCCTTTTTCTGTTGTTCCCAAAGTCCTCGAACTGCTGGCTTCCTCGCTATTGCTGGCAGTTCGGCCCCTGCCATAGGACTGGCCTCTTCCTCTGGTAGACCCTCGTCCTCTCCGGGCATTCTGTCTTCGGTTAATTTTCTCCTTTGCTTTAATTGCGCTCTGGTATGCCTCCTCAGTATTATTTGGAGACAAAATGCTTATTTCATCCAAAATGTCCATCCTCAGTCCATTAACATATCTGGCTGTCATTTTTTCCGTATCCTCTGTGTATCCGGCTCGCAAATTCACTCGATAAAATTCCTCTGAATACTCCCTCACAGTCAGTCCCCTCTGTCTCAAATTTTGTACCTGCCTATGTAACACGATTTGGTAATCCCTTGGCAGAAATCTGCCCTTCAATTTAGCTACCATCCTTGTCCATGTTTTAATCGGTGTTTTGTTCAACCTCTTTCTCTCATTCTGGACACTGTCCCACCACAGAGTTGCGTGTCCTTTCAGCTTTGTTGCTGCAAACTTGACTCTATGGTCTTCACCAACTTCCTCGCATTCAAAATACTTGTCCATCTCACTAATCCAATCTAACACAACATCAGTAGACAAACTACCATCGTAAGTCGGGAGTTCTGGTTTTGGTCTGCTGTTTGACATTAAGACAGACTTCAGTAATTTCACTTCTGCTGATTCGCCTTCAGGCCCCTCTGCTGCCACTTCTACTTATTCTTCACTCACATCACCCATTTCTGGATCTCTTCTCCTGCTTGCCTCTACTGCTTCCAACCGAGCAGTAAGAACTCTGAGTTCTTCTCGTAATGCCTCATCTGCCATTCTACGAGCACCTCGGCCTCGTCCTCGTCTACTTACATCCATTTTTTCCAAATCTCTTCAACTTAATATGCTCTGATACCACTCTGATGGGAACCATCCCACTTGGCACACACTTTGCACTTTTATATATGGTTGTAAAGGTTTACGTGGCAAACAAAAAATCTTTGTCCGTGGGATTTTGTGAAGTTGGTAGCTGGAGAATTGAATGCAGGGAGTAAATATTTGTACTCTGCCTCGAAATGGTTCCCGTCCACCTTACACACCTTAACCCTAACTTTTCACGGCATTTTCTCGATTGTTCTTTGTTGGTTTTTGCTCTGAGGTATTCTGCTACATCCGAGGGTTTGTTGGTCTCTGTGATAGAATACTGAGTGCTTTACGCTGTTGGTATGTTCGGCTCCTGGTGCTATCTGAAAACTCAAATCCTCCTTTGGTCAGCCTGTTTACACATTTAATGGCAACAGATTTTGGTTGTGAAGGCTACTCTGCCTCGTTCCGTGGCTTGACTTCGGTAAGTGGTTTTGTTATTCTTCTCTCCCTTGCATGCGTGGGTTCTTGAGTATATTGCTAAACTCTAGTTATGGTCATTAAATCTGCTATCTGTATATATATTGTGGTTCTTGGTCGGGTTCCTTGGTAGCCGTCGATAGAAGTCACTGTATGTTGCTGTGTTTTCTTCTGGTTCCTTGATGTCTCTGGTTCGAATCCTATTTGGGTATTGTTTTCTTGCGGTTGTTCGACTTTCTCACAGTGCGACACTGTATTGGCTTGTAAGCACAAGACTTTTCGAGCACGTGTCTCCTATTTGGAAAAGGTAGATACTCTTGTCCCTGCTTCAATATCGCTTGCCTTCTTGTTCTGGAACTAACCCAATTCGTTCCTTTGGTCGACAATCTCTCAGGCTCTTCAGGTTGTCATACATTTGTATTCGGCTGCGCTTTCCAGGTAAATTTATTTTTTGTGTTTTTACCTCCCTACAGGTACTCACATTCCCCCTGAATTTTCTTCATATTGTCTGTTCTAATGTACATGAATTTGTATCTCTGCAGGTCTCTGTTGGTGACCTGGGCGGCGTGTCTTCCAGCGCTTAGTTTGTTCGGTCGTTTCTCTTTCTGGGTAGGCCTGAAACCCCAATGTCTGGCTGTAGTTTCAGTTGTTGCTAAAGACCCATCTTCGGGTTAGGTCCTTGGTCGCTGTAGGCGTTTACTCGGTTATATGTGTTTTTCGTTTGCTCCTGTATTAAATGTATAAGAGTTGGGAACCACTGGTTGACAGTTTTTGATCAAACCCTGGTTCTGGGTTTTCTGATTCACAAGCTTTTACGACTATAAGTAGTACTCTGCTCTGTTTATATATTAGTGGACTTTGCCTTCCGTAGTGTTTGTTTGGCTCTACCAATGGTTACTGTAATTGCATTCCTTCGATGGTTTAAATGAAAATTTTGAATATAAAAGAGAATGTATAGTCTTTAGTTACCTCTGCACATTTGGGTTCTGGATTGTTGGTTGTTCTTTATGTCTTCGAACGCTAGAAAATTGTGGACGTTCATATACAAATCCCTTGCCTTCGTTGCCTGAATGTTATATACTGGAACTCCTGTTCAACCGCGTGCGAGAATGAATCTATGGTTGTCGGTTATTGTAATTGTGAATCACTGTGACTTCGTCTGCTTGCTTAATATTTGACTGCGACTCATGTTTGAATAGTTGCAATAACAAATTGATGAATATTATTTGTACAGTAATTTAACAAATAGTAAAGAACGTAAATTCACTTAAGCAATCACTTATACAGATGGTATAGGTGGACAATGACTTTCTGTTTGAATGCTCTGACTGTTTCTATTTCTTTTTCTTCTTAATTAACCCAACTCTGCTCAACTGAATTGAACCCCTCTCTGTTACATTTGATTTGTTTTTATAGCTCTCTGTTTTCAGTTGATGTTTACAGTTAATCCAACTGATACAGAATATGGTTACAAAATTCCTACTTTTGTTAATAACTATATTCATTTGGTATTCCAAGACTTGTAGGAACAGTTGGCTCTTATTTCCCTAATTAAATGGACTATTCCCTAACTAACAATTGAGCTACAATAATCCTAACTAAAAATAAAAAGAGATGTCTAAATTCATTGACTTTGTAAAATAAACTAAAAGAAAAATTATTTCCGTAAGAATTTAACAATCCAATCGATCACTAGCTTTTGAACCTGGTTGTAATTCTTTTTGCCCAATTTATGGTGAGCTGGATGCTCCTGCATCACATCACTTTCCTCATACTATATTCTATCATTTTTTGTAAAAGTAAATTTTATTGAATAAATAAAAATGACTATTCCAAGATGGGATGGATTTTGGGTGTAGAATATATTCTAATATTGGACAAAAATTTAATGTCAATCTACAATTAGTGGACTTCTAGACTTAGCATTGGAAATGCCAGAGAAAACCTTAGGAAACTTGCTAAGAAAAACCCTAGCATATCTAAAAAGTGCTCACATCTTGAGTTCATGCACTTAATCAATCCCTGCTCTAATCCTACACTCAAAAGAATTCAATAAAAGTGAAATCATAGACACAAATCCTGCAACCTACCAACATTGGAAGTAAATCCTATTATTAACAACTAGGAAACAAACCTTAATTAAAAAGCAAACCCTAACTACTAAGTAACTTGAAGCATGAGCATTGACAAAGCAAATGTAAATATTATCTTGGCAAGCAAGTCTTAAAGAATTCAAGCTATGTTAATGCTAAATAGGAATCTCAATAAAAAACATTTGTTAAATTCTTGCACTAAATTATTTTTCCATTCAATTCTATGTGCAAGCAAAATATCATAAACACTCTACTCTAAGTGCAAACATAAAATTAAATATGACTCAAATGTGCGTTTAATGTTATTAATGCAGTTTGGGGTATCAACTAAAAAATAGCTACTACCTGCACAATTAGTACCAACTTCACTCCAATGAAAATTCTAAAATTTTGGAACACAACCACTTTGTCAAAAGACATTTTCAAACCAAACTTGGAATCTTAAAATTAGCAGTGACCTTATTCTTGCAAGGGAATATCAAAGAAAACACAATGTCCAATAATCATTTGCAAGATAAAACTAAGGGTGATAATCTTTGTTTTACAATTCTTGTTCCTGCACTTAGTGTACATCACCAATACAAGATCCCACAAATATTCATAGTTGCTCAAATGCTCAAGTATACACTGGGATCATCAAAAGTGACCATAGATAAAAGCATTAAGGAGTGAGAAAATAACCATATCAGGTTAATGAAACATGACTTGTTTCAAAACAATTGTTCATGAACCAATTTTCATTCTCATTGATAACTATCTTAAATGATTAGGGTAATTATATTTATAACAAGATTCAGCTCGACTAAATGTAAATAAAATATCATCACAAATTAAACAACAAGAAAACCTTGTCATAGAATTTACAAGGCCTAATGAAAATCCAAGCAACAAAGTTTTTGGAAGATCATGAATCAATACATTCATATGGTAACAAAGGGTTTGCAAGATTGAGAGAACCTCCACTTAAATATCAACAAATATCTGAGAGATTATATTATTTCCCACCATACCAACAAATATAGAATTTGACACAACACAACTCCAAATTTATCCCAAGTTTTTTTGTGATGAAAGTATTAACAGTGTGTGCAAGCTCCAGATAACTATAGACCAGGTTCTAATGAACTTAAAGATATTGTTCTAATTCTCACAACAACAGTATAATTTTAAACTTTCATGGAATCAATACTTATATATCTAT
>APFE031516915.1:0-17035 GCA_000404065.3 Pinus taeda | reverse complement strand
AGGTTCAGTGCGTGGGTACGCAGAGGCGCCGAAGGTTCAGTGCGTGGGTACGCAGAGGCGCCGAAGGCTCTGTGAGTAGGTACGCAGGGCAACAGTGGTTCAGGTGCGTGCTTTCTGCAGCAGCACGCAGCGCGGTTATTCTCTTGGGTGCGTACCTTCTGTGAAAGTACGCAGCGCGATAGTGCAATTGGGTGCGTACTATACGCAGATCAGTGAAAGGAGAAGTGCGTGGGCACGCAGTTCAGCAGAAGAGGCTCTGCGGGTATACGCAGTGAGACAGAGGGTAAAGTGCGTAGCAACGCAGGCCAGTAAAAGGAAAGCTGTGTATCTGATTTAAGATCTTCAGTTGGTTGAATTTTTTCTATTGATAAGATGTTCTGGTTTCTGTTCTGTTATTGTTGATCTGGTTACTACAGCTGTCTGTATAATTTACATGTACTTGATGTATATGGATCCAGTTTGAAAATTTATGAAAAGTGGTCCTTGAAAAGAAGTAGAGGGTTGTAGCTCCCTTCCAGGAGATATTGGAAAACGAGAAAGAGTTGTAGCTCTCTGCAGGTTGCAGCCTGCGTACTGGTAAAGGACTGCACCAGTACAAGACCATTGTAAAAGGAGTTTCTAATTTGAAAGAATATAGAGACATATTGCAGCAGGTGGTTTTCACCCACATTGGGTTTCCACCTCATATCTAGTGTTCTTTGATGTGACTGTCTATTTTTCTTGTTCATGCTCATTGTTTTATGGTACTGATATGCAAAAATAGTTCAAAGTATAAATAAGGAAGAATTGTTAAAAGGACTAGATAATATTGATTCACCCCCCCTCTCAGTATTATTTTCAACACTTATTCCTATGTTTCTAGAAGGCAAGTATGGTTATAGGTTTTAAGGCAATTATGTCCTCTATAAGGGTTCCAAAAACTTAACACTTCAGAAGGTCTTAGAACATACTAGTGATGAAAATAATACTTGAATCAAGAATGAAAATATGCTGCTATTTAAAACAAGTAATTAATGAACTACTGATCTTGAAACTATCATCTCTGCTACTGTCTAAATACAAAAAAATGATTTAAGCTACTGCTCTCAAGGAAATCAAAAAATACAAAGAATGTAAAACTAAAATCAAATTATATCATTCATAGTCTAATTTCTCACTAGTTAGTCTAGCTATGGCTTTCAGAGATAATCGTCAATGACATAAGCAATCCAATATCTAATTGCAAAAAAGTAAACTAAAATCAAATCACAACATTCATATTTCGATCCCTCACCAATTAGTCTAGCTATGTCTTTCAGAGGTAATCGTCAATGAAATGAGAAATCCAGTATCTAATTGCAGAAAAGTAAACTAAAATCAAATCACAACATTCATATTTCTATCCCTCGCCAGTTAGTCTAGCTATGGCTTTCAAAGGTAACCATCAATGAAATGAGTGAGTTGATTTCTAAACTAACTTGACAAAGCAAATGAACAAGACTTAAATCAACAAAATAGAACTGGAATTAAAAGAAACTAAGGAAAGAAAAGTCAGTACAGGATCAATTCCATATCACTAGTTATTGTGAAAATTAAATACAGATGCCGAGGCTTCCTGCTCTATCCTGAAACATGCACACACTGATAAACGTTATACAAATCTTTTAAAGTCATGGAGAGAAGTGAAATGTTAGAAATATATACACAAGTGAATAACTATAAAACATGTGCAGTGAAAATAAGGAAATGATACATAAAGACTATACAGCAACAATGGAAACGAAACCTCAGTGTGCAGGGGCCCTCTGCACAACCTCAGCCAACAGGCTATCAATCCAAAATTATGTTCACGCAAACATGTAGAATAGAGTCTTCTTGTATATCTCAAAACACGGTTACAAAAATAAAACTAATGTCACGGCACAGTGAATTCTTAACAGTAAAATTACATTCAAAAGACTAACTACTATGCATATAGAAATGTGTTATTTATAACAAAGGTTACATAACTATTTTCCTAAAAACTACGTGAACAAAGACACGTAAAAGACAATGCTTATGGATTTAGCATAATGGTTGCCATGATGATTAAATCTATTAAGGGTGGCTGTTGGATTCGCCTTGTGGAGTAGTCCACAGGTGTCGATATGTCCCTAGGTATCTAGGAACGACCACAAAAGTCTTCACATGTTTGAAAACAGAGTCCTGTTGCTGTAGGACTCCTATGTTTGACCATTGCTTGACCACCTTTGACCACAACCTTCTTTGATGAATCCAGCTGGACCAATAGGACTTGATCCATGTCCAGGTCATTTCCAACTTTCCCATGTGGCTTGCTTTGCCTGGTGACACCTGCAACCTGGAGTTTAACAAAAACGGCTGCGAAAAGTTGAACCAACTGCGGAAAGTGGCTGCATTCCGCAGCTCATAAGCAAAAATCTAATTCAAACAACAAACACAAGGGCATAGTTAAAAAACCACTTTAAATGCTCTTTTATGACTAATATGCAATGATGTTGATAGCTTAGGAGGTTCAGGTGAGTGGAAAAAGTCTAAGAAAGTGTGTAGGAGAGATGCAAGTTCAAGGCTCAACATACCCCCACTGTGAAGGTGTTGCATGTCTCCATGCAACCAAAACTTTGACTATCCCCCCTTTAGATCATGTGCTCTGAGACTTTTGTCGGTGCATTCAGCCCTCTTCTTCTCTTTCTTGGTGCTGTTAACATCCTGGGCTTCCTCATCAAGCATCTGAATTTGAGGTTAATCAGTGCTCTATTTATCCTCCTGCACTTTTTCTCCAATTTCTTGTTCTTTTTCTGCCATAGCCCAAGGTGAAACATTGTGTTGTCGTGAATTGTCTTATCCAATCGACTTTGTTCCTTCAATGCTTCATTTTCATGTTTAATGTGTCTATTTAAGACCTCTAGTTCAAAAACTTCTTGTTTCAATGATTGGATTAGAGATTCTTGTGCTGTGTGAGTCTGGATGGATGAAGTGCTTGGACCTGTAGCTGTCTTTTCCAAGGATTCTATATAATCATGCATCTCTTGCTGATTCAGGTCTATCTCGAGTGTAGTTTTCCTTGGGTTGTCCCCAAAATCCTGTTGAGGAGGACTAATTTCAAAGTTTGGCCGAGAAGGACTCATGTCAACATCTGGTTGGGAAAGAAGAGTATGGTGTGGGCTACAGTCAAGAGAGATTGTTGGAGGTTGCTCTGGTGTTTCTCCTCCTAAATCAATGAAATGGGGCCCTTTTGTTTTCACTTTCCTCCACTTTCCTCTAAGCCTAGAGCTTCTCCTTTAATGCTGTGGACTAGTGCCTTCTTCCTCCATACTCTGTTTTTCTTTTCGTTTCTTCTTGGCTGCAGCCGATTGTTCCCGAAGGTAGGCTAGTCTTTTAGACAGTGTTTGGTGGTCTTCCTTTTGGGAAGGATCTGGGGTCTGATATAAAACTTCTATGTTTCTTTTCTCTTTTGGTTTTCTCTACTTCTTGTCCTTAGTTCTTTCTAGCCTCTCTTCTTGATTGACTTCTTTAGTTCTGCTGTAGGAGGGTCTTGAATTCTCACACTAGTTTCCTTTTTCCTAATCTTCCTTGCTGTACTGCTCTCAGGTATTTCAGGTGGATCTTGAAAGTAGTTTCTCACCAAAAAATGTTCCCAGGTGTTCTTCTTTTTCTTCAAATGGTCTTCAATTAAAATTTTCACAAGCCCGTGATGATACAGGTGGTGTTCTATGTCCTCTATATTCTTTTGGACAGTTGTGTACATCTTTTTCAAGCTCAGTGATAAAAAGTAAGGTAGATTGAGGGTTTGATTTTCTAAAAATTTCATCAGCAACCAGGTATGATACATATACATTGATCCAAAATGGCCTTCACAAATGAACTTTTGAATAATCAACAATAAACTGGCCCACTTCTCTTCCAAAGCAGGGATAGGAATTCCTCATTTGAATATAGTTACATCCATACCTAGATTGCATCGGATAACCCTCCAAGCCTTCTTGTCAAAGCTCTTTTTCTTGAACCAACGCTCTCCCTCCTGTGGGAGTTCTGTAGCAGCTGTTATGGATGCTTCGGTGACTGTGAGCTTGAGGTCCCCAATTTCCACCTCCAAGTCGTTAAAAGACCTTGCAGAAGCTTTTGTAATCTCCTTATTGTAGCCCTTGAATTTTTTAATAAATCATAGCCACCGTGCCTTCTTTAGTATGTTTTCACTTGGGGTACCCTTCCATGAATTTGGCCCCTTCCGGTTCTGCTCTCAGCAACAAACCCATTCCTTCCTTCTGTTCTTAAAATTCGTCTGTGTGATAAGGGTTTAGCAGAGGTGAGATGGCTAGGTTAGCGGGAATGAACAGGGTTTATGGAGAAAACCAGCGACTGTGAGTGGAAAACAGAGGACAGGCAGCAGAAGTGAATTCATGGAATGGAGCGGAGGCTTATGTGAACAAGGTGGAAATGTAATCGTGGCTTTAAATAAAATAGTAGGGGAGTGAAGTGAACCCGGCAGAATTTTTAAACTGGATGGCTGTGGAGTAGATGTAAACACGTTCATGAAATGGCTGTGGAATTTATGCAGTGGAGAAGAGCCGTGATCAAAACGGCCACGTCCCATGATTACAGGTGGAGTGTAAAAGTGCAGCCAAGTACGAGTTAAATCTGAGGGTTAATCATGAGGCTATTGAAAGAAATAAATGATTGGTTCGTGGAGGAATCATAGGTCATGGAATGGTTATGGAGGCTATCACGCCAATCATTGCATATAGTGGAGCTTTATGGTTTCATAACTATGCAAAAATGTGTTTTGAATGCTATTTGAAATAAATCTTCTACTCATACCTTGGAATTTTTGCCATTTGTTGTCCATTGACCTTTGATTAGATGCTCCTTATTGATTCCTTTAGGTGCCTTCTGTCTTCATAATATGTCCCTGATGATACCTGCATTTGATCTGATTGCCAATGTTGAATGACAGGGTGCTAGCTGCGGAAACACAACTACCTGTGGAATCAGTTTGCAGCTGTGGAAACTGGATTCAGTTGCGGAAACTAACACAATGATCATATGAATGAATGGAAATGGATAAATGATGACTAAATGAATGAAAATGGTCATAAAATATTTTATTGGCAGAATGAAATGGAGTGGAATGGAATGAAGTGGAGTGAAATTAAAATGAAGTGAAGTGGAATGAAAATGAGAAAGAGAGAGAGATTTTTTAATTTTTTGGAATATAGGGCATCAGAAGTTCCTGATTTTCACCCTGTATTTTCTATATAAGACTGCCAATAAATGATTGGTTTTCAGGCTTATACATTATTTTTTCTTTTTAGAACAGAAAAGAACAAAGGCTAGGCTGGTGGAGAAGAAGGATTCTTCTTCACCAACCTTATTGCAGAATTATCTTGAAAGATTTTGACAAATTCCACTTTTGAGAGTGGCTTATGATAGATCTTTAATCGGTGACCATTCACAATAAGAGGAGTTTGAAATTCATCAATGGTTTTGATTCTTACTGCTCCATTACTAAATATTTTGTCAATCTCATATGGCCCAAGCCAATGAGTCTAAAATTTTCCTTTAAAATCTTTAAGCTTGGAATCAAATAGAAATGCCCAATCTCCTTCTTGAAACTTTTTCTCATTGATGTATTTGTCATGCCACTTAGCTCTTTGATATTGAACTAGATTAGTTCTTAGGATTGCCTCTTGTCTGATCTCATCTAGCTCATCAACTGCTCCATTCTATGCTTTTGGGCTTCTGATAGATCCATCCCCAACTGAACTTCCATCTTGAAATTTTGACTTGGAACTCAATGGGGAGCAAGACTTCTTTCCCATAAACAAGTTCATAGGGAGAATTCCCTGTTGTGTTTCTCCATGTAGTTTTGTAGGCCCACAAGGCTTTAGGAAGCCTTTCTGCTCAATCTCTTCTGTGCAGATGAATAGTTTTGGTGATGATGCTTTCGAGAACTTTGTTTGTAGATTCCACTTGATCATTTGCTTGCAGATGGTAAGGAGTAGATCTTCTGTTCTTGATTTTGTATTCTTCCATCAACTTCTCCACCAAGTTGGTGTTGGAAATACTGAGGCGGGGGGTGAATCAGTATTTATTATTTTTTGTTCTAGTGATTGCCAAAACCATATATAGGTATGTATATGTATACACAGAACACAGAGATCAATAATCAGAATAAATTCTTTTATTAAAACTCAAGACAGTGCAATGAAATAAATACAATATAAGTATAAATCTAATTGTGAATTAGTTTCCAAGCTCCAACTTGGACTTTAGTGAGGCTCCAACCTCTAGAGCACCAACTCTATTTTGTAGTGGTTCTGCACTTAGGAGCACCTACCCCCAATGAATTCAGTCCTGTTCAATTATGAGGCTCCAACCTCTTGGACTCCAACCCAACTTTTGTATACATTGGTATGCTGCTGCACTCTATTCAACTTTCGCTGCTTCTGCTACCCCTTTTGCCCCTACTACTTCCACTATCTCATACTCAGGGTATTCAACACAACAACCACACCTCTCGTTCTCTGTTTTTTTTTTTTTAATACCTTCTCATGCCTTTATCCATTTGTTTCTGCTTGCTCGCTGGCTCTTTGGCTTCCTCCTCGCTCGCTTGAGCTTCAGATTCCTCAACACTCGCTCGACCCTCTAGCTTCCCTTCTCCATTCGCTTTAGCTTCCTATGCCACGTCATCCTTTTATTGTAATCGCCGCTTCCGGAGGTTCGCACATAACACAGTCGATTGCCGATGGCCGATTCCCCTACCGGATGCGATATTATATAAACTACAATTGATATACTCGTCGGGTCCGCAACCTTATCGAAATCAGCGATCGCAAGGAAAGGGCTGCTTAATGCTGTGTTCCCTCTACTCTAAATTCCTGATGCGATAATCGCTGTCGGCGATCGCAATGGTCCACTTGACACTTCATGACTTCTGCTCTCGACACGTCCGTAACCTTATCGCAATCAGGGGTTTCCCTTGGCAGAGGTCTGATGCGATATTGCTATCGGGGATTGCAAGTCGCACAGGGTTAGGTCCGATGCGATATCGCTATCGGCGATCGCAAGTCACATATGGTTAGGGCCTTACACACTTGTGATACCCACTCTGAAATGCCGATGCGATAATAACTATCGCAAATCGCAAAGGTTCAGGGCTCGACGGCTTGCGATGTAGCAATAGATGCGATATCTATTAATGCATATCTAGATGGGTTTTGCCTCTGATAGCTCCCGATTGTGTAATCTGCTTCCTTTGATGGCTCTATTTTGGCTCTATTTGTTGTGGTGGCAGTTGCACGCATACATGTGATAGTTCTTAAATGCATGCGTATAAGCTCTCTGATCGCGGTTTGCGTCCTCTGTTGCTTCGATGGCTTTCTGCGTCGTCTATTTGCTCTGTCTACACCTATGTTGCTCTAATGGCTCTTCTTGTAGCTGTTACCTGCATACATATAAGTTCTCCGATGACTTATTTGCATGCCTCCATTGGCTTTGTTAGCTCTTTGTGCCATTTGCTCCTCTGGTGGCTCCTCTTCTTTGGCTCTGTCACCTTCCTTGAATATTGCCATATTGACATCAATGACAATCTGTGTCCAACAATCTCCCCCTTTGTTATTGATGGCAATATTCTTCTGCTCTCTCCCCCTTTGACATCAATGGAAAAGGAATGCATATGGACTCCCCCTGTCAAACTGCTCCCCCTGTCCTACTACATCTTTATGAATGGACTTGAGTGATGATAAAGAAATAACCCCCATCTTTTGACGTAGATGTTCGAATGCTTCTCGAGGAAGAGGTTTTTTGAAAATATCATCTATCTGCTCCTTAATACTGATATATTCTAGGACAATGTTTGTTCAGCTACTTGCTCATGGAGGAAATGATACTTGATTGGTATATGTTTGGTTCTTGAGTGCATCACTGGATTTTTACTGAGATTGATAGCACTTGTGTTGTCACAATGGATATTAATTGGTTGATTTGTACATATGTTGAGATCTTTTAGAGCTTCCTTCATCCATAGTATCTAAGTACAATAATCTTCTGTAGCAATATACTCGGCTTTGGCTGTGGATAATGATATGGATGATCGTTTTTCGCTGAGCCAGGATACCAAAAATTCTCCTAGGAAGAATGCATTTCCACTAGTACTTTTATGATCATCTATACTTCCGGCCCAATCAGCGTCGGTGTATGCAGTTACAGTCAGTGTTGAGTTCTTTGGGTACCAAAGTTCGAAATCAAAAGTTCCCTTCAGATATCTAAGAATTCTTTTTACAGCTAATAAATGGGATTGTTTGGGAGCAAATTGAAATCTTCCCACCATTCCTACTGCTTGCATTATGTTTGGTCATGTAGCTGTTAAGTATAGAAGGGCTCTAATCATTGACCTGTAATGAGTTTCATCTACTAGAGGGGAATCATCATCTTTGCTCAATTTGTAGGTTGTGGTCATACGTGTGCTCACGGGTGCACAGTCCTCCATTCCATATTTTTTTAGCATGTCTTTTAGATATTTGGCTTGCGATATACACAATCCTACTCTGGTTTGAGATACTTGAAGTCCAAGGAAGTGGGACAACTCTCCTATCATTGACATCTCAAACTCTTTTGCCATGCTTTGAGAAAATTCATGGCTCATTTCATCATTATTACTAGCAAAAATCAGATAACCGACATAAACAAGAGCAACTAGTAACTTCCCTTGATCTGTCTTTATGTATAGATTGCTTCCAGCCACTCCCTTTTTGAAACCTTGTTGTTGTAGATAGTTATCCAATCTTGCATACCAAGCTCTAGGAGCTTGTTTCAACCCATATAAATCCTTTTTAAATTTACAGACTAAGTCCTTGCTTGCTGTTAGATCAAAACCTTCTGGTTGCTCCATGTAGACTTCCTCCTTGAGTTCCCCATTTAGAAATGATGATTTCACATCCATTTGATAGATTTTGAATCCTTTTGAGCAAGAAAATTCCAAGAACATCCTGATAGCTTCCATATGGGCCACTAGTGCAAATTTCTCTTCAAAGTCAACTCCTTCAATTTGTGAATAGCCTTTGCAGACAAGTCTTGCCTTGTTTCTAATAACCTGTCCTTCCTCATTCATTTTATTTTTGAACACCCATTTGATTCCTATTATGTTTTTTTTTTTGGATGAGGTACCATCTCCCAAGTCTTGTTCTTCCCAATTTAGGACATTTCTTCTTCCATGGCGTTTACCCAATGAGGATCCTTACTTGCTTCTACAAATGTTTCTGGTTCTGCCATAGATAGGAGGGCAATGACTTTTCTCTTGGGTGTGATTGATATCCTTCTTCGGGTCTGCACACCTTCATATTTATCTCCAATGATCTGCTCTTCTCGATGATGTCTTTGGACATACTTCATCTTTGAAGGGGTATTAGGTGGTTCTCTTTCCTCTTCTTCTTCTTCTTCTTCCTCATTTATTTCTTCTTCTTTAGGTTCTTCTTCTTCAATGAGAGAGTCATATTCATGTTCTTCAATTTCCCTTTCTGGAACATCTTCATCAACCTTTACATCAATGCTTTCCACTATTTTCTTCAGTCGATAATTGTAGCACTTGTAAGCCTTGTTTCGTGTAGAGTGTATAAGAAATATCCCTTCATCAACCATAGAATCAAACTTTCCAAGTGAGCCATCATTTATTTTTATGAAGCACTTGCTTCCAAAGATCTTGAAGTACTTCACCGAAGCAGGTCTTCCTTTCCATAGCTCATAAGGGGTTTTCTCACAATTTGGTCTTAATTGAGTTCGATTCAGTGTATAGACAACTATCCCTACTTCTTCTCTCCAGAATTTAGGTTGTAAATCTGTTTCTAATAACATTGTTCTTGCCATTTCTTGGACTTTTCAATTTCTTCTTTCAACTACCCCATTTTGCTGAGGTGTTCTGGCAGCCGAGAATTCCTTTTTAATTCCACGGATATTATAGAACTCACTAAACTCGTTTGATGTGAATTCTCCTCCTCTGTCTATTCTGAGGCACTTAATTTTTGAATCTTTTTCATTTTCTACAAGGGCTTTTAGATTCTTAAAACACTCAAAAGTTTCAGATTTATACTTTATGAAATATATCCACGTCATTCTAGTATAATCATCAAAGAATAACACAAAGTACCTTTCTCCTTGGAGTACTTGACTTCTAGTTGGCCCACAGACATCAACATGGATGATCTCCAAGAGCTTCGATGTACAGTGTTCCTTTGTCTTGTGGTTGGTTCTGGTTTGCTTTCCATGTTGACATGGACCACACACTGCTTGATTTGGTTTGAACATTCTTGGGATGTCTTGTATAGCTTTGATCTTGCTGATATTAATCATATTTTTGAATCTTGTATGTCCAAGTCGTTTGTGCCACAGCCAACTCTCATCTGTCTGACTCAAGTAGCATTTATTTTCCTGAATCTTGTTTAGAATGTAAATGTTGTCTAGTGTTCTCACCCCTTTTTCCACAAGTTTCCCTGAGGAAGAGTTCCTTATTTCACAATCTTTGGTGCTGAAAACAACCTTATGTCCTTGATCACAGATTTGGCTGACACTCAGAAGGTTGTGGTTGAGTCCATCAACCAGCAGAGCATCTTGAGCTTTTCCTTTTCCATTGATTAGAGTAGTTGTTCCTTTTCTCGCAATTCTGCCAGTTCCGCTTCCAAAAGACACATTCCCTTCATTTTTGCTCAATGAGACGAACTTCCTTCTGTCTCCTGTCATGTGTCTGGAGAACCCACTATCTACAAACCACTGATTTCCATTATTTTGAGCAAATAGAGCCAGGCCACATTTTTCCATGCTGGAGTTCTTATACTACTCGTCTTTCTTACTTTGAGTGGGCAGTCTTGTTCATAGTGTCCATTATTGTAGCAGAAAAAGCAAATCAGATCAAATTTGGTCAAGGGATCAAATGAATTGAAGGTTTTGATTTTTCCCTGCCTTTTGGGGGCATATGAGTTGATTACTTGGTCCTTTAGCATTGCCTTTTCACTTATGTGATCCATACAATGTCTGGAGTGATGACCGAAGTTTTTACAGTGAAAGCAGTGTCCAAGAAAGATGGTTTTGAAGCAACCACGGTTTGAGTCAATTTCCTTCCTGGGAATTACTCCTCCCTCGTCCTTTGGATTTGCAATGGACCCTTGGTGGAGTACGGGTTTGTATTTGTTGTAGTGTCCATGATTCAACTCCACATTCTTCTTTGGAGTAATTCTCTCTTCATTCTTGGGATCTGGGATGCACTTTTGATAACATACTTTTTCATCTTTTGGATTACAGGAGAGTGCATCGACATAGCTTTTCACAATATACTTAGTGCTTGAGGATTCTCCTTTGAAACCTATTCCAGACTTGTCATATTGAGGTTTTTTATTTTTCAGAATAGTCTCAAGTATTTGAGAGCTTTTACAGCCCTTTTTAATTTGCTCCAACTCCTTTCTCAGAGACACTATTTTGGCCTTGCGTTCTTCACAGGTCTCTTCTTTTTCTTTAAGTTTTTCTTCCAAGAGATCTTCTCTCCTTCTTATTTCCTCGTTTTCCACTTTGAGAGAAATGATTTTGTTCCGTAGTTTCTCATTTTCTTCAATGGCGCTTATTAATAGCTCATCTACACTTCCTTCCATCCCTGAGTCATCATCATCTGTGAGTGCCATGAATAATGCTTCTTGGCTTTCATCATGATCACTTTCCTCATCTGTTTTCATTTTGATGACCATAAAATCATCCTCATCAAACTCATCTTGCTTGGAGAAGAAGGTTTTCTTATTGAACCCTTTCTTTTTGTATGCCATTCTTTTAGAATTTCCCTCATCATCATTGTCATGTTTATGAGGAAATTTTGCTGCATAATGACCTATTTTACCACATTTAAAATATATAAGAGGATACTTGCCTTTAAGCTTAGATCCTCTCTTTAGCTTTCGTACAAATTGAGCCATTCGGATTCCACATCTGAGTCATCACTACAGTCATTCCTTTCTTTCCCTTTCTTTGACTTTGAAGCCTTGAACGCTGCATCTTTGGAGCTTGGCCCACCTTTCCTCATTTCATAGGCAGTGAGAATTCCATGGAGTTCATCCATTTTGAGGGTATCTAGATCCTTTGCTTCTTCTATAGCACTTATTTTGGAGTCAAATATGTCTGGAGGAAACCTTAATACCTTTTGAACAATGGTACTTTCTTCCACTTTTTTGTCCAATCCTTTCAGAGAATTTACCACTTCAGCTACTCGAAGGAGGTATGTTGCAATATCTTCTTCATCTTCCATCCTCAAAATTTCAAATTGTCTTCTGTGAGTTTGAAGCTTTGCCTTTTTGACTTTTGAGTCTCCATCGTATAAGCCAACTAGCTTCTCCCACATTTCTTTGGCAAAGGTACAGTGCATGATTTTTGTAAACTTAGAATCAGTGATTCCACTAGTGATGGAGTTCATGGCCTTTGCATTTGTAATGTAGGCTTTCCTGTCATCTTGGTCTGTTGGAAGAGTGGAAGTCATTTGGTATTCATTTTGACAAAAATGCCAGACTTCAGGTCCAAGGGACATTAATTACCATATCATTCTTTTCTTCCAAAAACCAAAGTTAGTGTCATCGAACAAACGAGGTCTTCCTGATGCTTCGTGATTTCTCATCATGGTTGCGGATCCTTCTTCAAGCTGTTAGGCTTAGTATGAAGAACTTGGCTCTGATACCAATTGTTGGAAATACTAAGAGGGGGGGGTGAATCAGTATTTATTATTTTTTGTTCTAGTGATTGCCAAAAACATATAGATATGTATATGTATACATAGAAAACAGAGATCAATAATCAGAATAAATGCTTTTATTAAAACGAAAGACAGTGCAATGAAATAAATACAATATAAGTATAAATCTGATTGTGAATTAGTTGCCAAGCTCCAACTTGGACTTCAGTGAGGCTCCAACCTCTAGAGCACCAACTCTGCTTTGCAGTGGTTCTTCACTTAGGAGCACCTACCCCCAATGACTTCAATCCTATTCAATTCTCAGGCTCCAACCTCTTGGGCTCCAACCCAACTTTGGTATACGCTGGTATGCTGTTGCACTCTATTTAGCTTTCGCTGCTTCTGCTACCCCTTTTTCCTCTACTACTTCCACCAGGGAAAATTTTAAGAACACCCCCTAAATTTATAAGTATAATAAATGGGCGAATCTTCATGGTATATAGGAAAAATGGAAGGCGATTTTATCAATAATATAATATGTATATATAATTTTTTGGCGAATCTCTCACATCCAGCCCCGAGAGGGATCAAATATTTTTTCACTCTATGCCAGTTTGCATATCACGATATTTGATACCTCTCGGGGGTTAGTAGATCCATAGTAAAGATGAATCTATGCAGTTTAATTCCCCCATTTAAATAGGCTACATTCTAGGTGAATACCATGGGTCAATACCATGTGCCATTTTGGTGAATACCATGGGTCAATACCATGTGCCATTTTTATTTTTATTAATACTAATATTAGGGTTAATAATGTTTTTTTGCATGGTATTAAAACAATCTAGTCCATGGTATTTGTCCCATATTATTTTGCACATAGGTTTTACCTAAATATAACGCATTTTTGAGTGTTCGTAAATATAACGTGACTTATGGAGTAAATATAAAAAACTGTTTTATTTGCTTACCATACCTCTCGTTTATTTATATTTTTATTAATTTACCATACCTCTTTTACAAATATGGTATTTGGCCCATAGGATTCACTTAAATAAAACCTCTTTCTTAAGCCTTCATAAATAGAACGAGGGTTATGGACTAAATATAAAAGTTTTATTTATTTACCATGCGTCTAGTTTATTTATATTTTTATTTATTTACCATACCTTACAAATATGGTATTTGGCCCATAGGATTCACTTAAATAAAACCTATTTCTTGAGCCTTCATAAATAGAATGAGGGTTATGGACTAAATATAAAAAGAGGCTTTATTTATTTACCATGTGTCTAGTTTATTTATATTTTTATTTATTTACCATACCTTTTGAGTAAGTATAAAAGGAAGTTTTATTTATTTACCATATCTCCATTTTACTTATATTTTTATTTGTTTACGCCCTTGCATGTCTATAAGGTGACTTATGGAGTAAATATAAAAAATGTTTTATTTATTTACCATACTTTTCATTTATTTATATTTTTATTAATTCACCATACCTCTTTTATAAATATGGTATCTGGCCCATAGTATTCACTTAAATAAAACCTATTCTTGAAAATGGGCGAATGGATTCACTTAAATAAAACCTATTCTTGAAAATGGGCGAATGGAAGGTTCTAACTCCTAATTTCAAGGGCTAAATTTACCTTTTTTACCCTCTCCCTTAAAATAAGGTGGGCTATTTGAGGTGATTTGTAAAAATGTACTATGATACAAAATATTCGCCCACTAAAAATTTAAAACCCCTTAATTTCGCCAAAGGGCGAACATTCGCCCCTAAAATTTTCTATGACTTCCACTATCTCATACTCAGGGTATTCAACACAACAACCACACCTCTCGTTCTTTGTTTTTTTTTTATATACATTCTCATGCCTTTGTCCATTCATTTCTGCTTGCTCACTGGCTCTTTGGCTTCCTCCTCACTTGCTTGAGCTTCGGCTTCCTTAACACTCGCTCGACCTTCTAGCTTCCCTTCTCCATTCGCTTTAGCTTCCTATGCCACATCATCCTTTTATCACAATCGCCGCTTCTGGAGGTTTGCACATAACATAGTCGATTGTTGATGGATGATTCCCCTACTGGACGCGATATTATATAAACTACAGTTGATATTCTTGTTGGGTCCACAACCTTATTGCAATCGGTGATTGCAAGGAAAGGGCTGCTTAACATTGTGTTCCCTTTGCTCCAAATTCTCGATGCGATAATCGCTATCGGCAATCTGAATGGTCCACTTGACACTTCATGACTTCCACTCCTGACTCGTCGGAGGCGATATAACAATAAAAAAAAGTTAATATACCTATCGGGTCCGCAACCTTATCGCAATCGGGGGTTTCCCTTGGCGGAGGTCCGATGCGATATCACTATCAGTGATCGCAAGTCGCACAGGGTCAAGTCCGATGCGATATCATTATCGGCGATCACAAGTCACATATGGTCAAGGCCTTACACACTTGTGATACCCACTCTGAAATGTCGATGCGATAATCGCTATCACAAATCGCAAAGGTTCAGGGCTCGACAACTTGTGATGTGGCAACGGATGTGATAGCTGTTAATGCATATATAGATGGGTTTTGCCTCCGATAGCTCCCGATTGTGTAATCTACTTCCTCTAATGGCTTTGTTTTGGCTTTGTTTGTTGTGGTAGAAATTTCACGCATACATGTGATAGTTTTTAAATGCATGCTATAAGCTCTTTGATCATTGTTTGCATCCTCTATTGCTTCGATGGCTTTCTGTGTCGTTTGTTTGCTCTGTCTACACCTCTGTTGCTCCAATGGCTCTGCTTGTAGCTGTTACCTTCATACATATAAGTTCTCCGATGACTTATTTGCATGCCTCCATTGGCTCTGTCAGCTCTTTGTGCCGTTTGCTCCTTTAGTGGCTCCTCTTCTTTGGCTCTATCTCCTTCCTTGAATATTGCCATATTGACATCAATGACAATCTGTGTCCAACAGTTAGATGTGAATTGACTTCCTTGATTTGTCACAATTTTTCTTGGAACACCAAAGTGAGTAAAAATATACTCATAAAGAAAACTAATAACTGAGTTTTCAGTAGCAGAAAATAATGCTTTGGCTTCTACCCATTTAGTGACATAATCAGAACATACCAATATATACTTCTTTTGATTAGATGGTGGATTAATAGGTCCAATGAAATCTAAAGCCCATTTTTCAAAGGGTTCGATGAGTACCTATGGTTGTAATGGCATTTCGTTTGAAAGGGTAGGTTTCCCTACTCTTTGGCAGTTGTCACACCTTTTGAAATATTGTTTTGCATCTTTGAGGAGGGAAGGCCAATGATATCCTAAAGAGGGGATTTTATAGGTTGTCCTTTTGTCAGCAAAGTGTCTGCTACATGGTTCATCATGACATGCCTTGAGGATATTGGGCATTTCATCTTCCCTAACACATATTCTAATCACAAGATCTAACCCTGTTTTAAACAATTCGTTATAAATCCACGAATATTTTGAACTCTCCTGAATCTTTCTTCTTTCACTAGGAAATAGATGTGGAGGTAGTTTTCCTGTAACCAAATAGTTAGCAATATCTGCATACTAAGGGGTCTTAGTAGTTACTGCAAATAAATATTCATCAGGAAACTTATCCTCTACAGGAGAATCTTCTTTAGTATTCTGGATCCTAGACAAGAAATCATTTACTGTATTTTGTTTACCTGGTCTATCCAACACAGTAATATTGAATTCCTGTAAAAGTCAGAGTGAACTTGTAACTTTGCCATTAGTAACAGGTTTGTTCATTAGATATCTAATCGCAGAATGATCAGTATGAATAAAAGTTTTATAGCCTGTTATATAATGTCTAAACTTATTGATTGCATGAACAACAGCTAAGAATTCTTTTTTAGTTACAGTATAGTTCAACTTAGTGGGAGTCAAATTTTTACTGGTATAGTGAATGGCATAAGGGACTAAATCTTTTTGACCCAACATAGCTCCTAGAGCTGTATCTGAAGCATCTGTAGAAATATGGAAAGGGAGTTTCCAATTTGGTCCTCTCAAGATAGGCGCTTCAGATATTCTTGTTTTAAAAGTTTCAAATGTTGATTGACAAACCTGATCCCATTCGAATTCACAGTCTTTGGTAAGAATTTTGAAGAGTGGAGATGCTATTTTGGTGAAGTTTTCTATAAATCTTCTATAATATCCAGTAAATCCTAGAAAACTTCTAACATCTCTTTGACAATTTGGAATAGGCAATTTGGAGATGACTTCAATTTTTGATCTATCAACTTTAATCCCATCCCCTAAAATATGATGTCCTAAAACAATACCTTCAGTAAACATCATAAAGCATTTTTCAT
>APFE031516908.1:16502-33562 GCA_000404065.3 Pinus taeda | reverse complement strand
AATCCGTACGAAGGTGGGATGTAAATTTCTGTAGTCCAATCCATCATGTCCCATCCTCGATATACCTCACCAACAGTTAACCTTCCCCCACAAGGTTACTAAGTTACCTATGGGCTAGAGTAGAGTTCCTTGTCTTGTGTCAAGCTCGTTAAAAAATGAAACAAGGTTCTTGGAGCAGATTTCCTTTTCTTGTGTGAAGCTCGTTAAAAAATGAAACAAGGTTCTTGGAGCGGAGTTCCTTCTCTTATGTCAAGCTCGTTAAAAAATGAAACAAGGTCCTTAAAGCAGACTTCATTTTCTTGTGTCAAGCTCATTAAAAAATGAAACAAGGTCCCATGAGCATAATTATTTTCATGTGTTAAGCTTGTTAAAAAATGAAATATATCCCCTTCTAATTCGAGTCTTTGATTAGATCTCATAGATGTCGTGTCGAGTCATTCACTTGATCTCATAAATAAACCTTCATTCCATCCACCTACTAGTAACCGGTAGTCTACTTAGGTGAATGAAATGAAGCTTGGGGGGCATGCGACTATAATTGCATTATTATGTTGGGGGCATGAAAATCAATTTCAAGCATAGTTTCTCTGTTTCAAGCTTGTGTAAAAATGAAACCACTCTCAAGCACAATTTTCCTATGTTGCAAGCTTGTATAAAAATGAAACCAATCACTCTCAAGCATAATTTTTCTTGTGTTTTAATCTTGTCTAAAAATGAAACCATTCTCATCCTATCCCTTGTGATTGTCATTTTTATCAGCCTATTTCTGCCAGATGAGCCTTGGTTTTCTCATTACATCGTCACCATCTGCTTGGCCGATGATCCACTTTCACTTGGTTTTTACCCTTTCTCGGGGAACCACTGTGATGAGTGGTCTTATTTGTTGAAAATAGCAACAAGAAATGCTAAATATAGAAGTGCTAAATTTAGTATTTCTATAAATAACATTTCAAGATACCTTCCTATTTTAGTTAGTCCCTGAACTAAAATAGAGAAGTAAAAATTTGAATTTTGATCTTAGCAACTATTTGTAAAATAATTAATTAATTCATCTTGAGTTAATTAGTTGTAGAAAATCAAGCATGAAGTCTATGTGCGGACACACAACAATTTCTCCATTGATTGAGGAATTTATCCATCAGTTAAAGGGATAAGGATGAGTTGTAATTAGTTGGCTCAATTAACTTAGTCAAGTCTAGTTAGATTAGTTCAAATAGTTTGTTGAATTAATTGTGAGTTCAGTTAGTTAATGCATGCATGTGTAACTATTGCACTTCAGATAACTGAATATTCTCTCATAAGTAACTCATGCATGTCAGTTCAAACAGAGACCTAGTTGAGATCAGATGGAGGGACAATGTACTATCAGTTGCAAGAATATTCCATTGTGAATATCTCTTGCATGTAGAAGGAATTCATTCCTTGGAGATTGTGCAGTTACTTCTTCAATTTAGTGAGTGTGTGATGAGGCCAATCACATAGGTGGCATCATTGGACCCCAAGAAAAACTGCGCAAGGAAATAGGAGGCTTGGAGGGCTGAGGAAAAGCATATCTCTTGTCTACTTAGTCTGTGAGCTGTATTTTTTTGATTGCAGAGAGAGTCAGATAGCTTGAGAGTTGATTCTTTTTGTAATGTTGAACATATTTCCACTTGTATGATAATACAGAGATTGGGGTTTTAGGCTGAGGCTTTCCTTGGGTTATTCTTCCGTGTTCATGTGTGATTGAATTCTCCTTCTCAGTTATATGTGTTCTATTTGATCTTGCTCATATTCAGTTAAGCTTCTGCAAAGTTTGTTGTAGAAGTAGATCTTGTATTTTTCTTTAGTATATTGCATAATCTGTTGATCTACAGTGGGAATTTCTACATTATTAGCCAGCCTCTTGACTTCTATGTTTTTTGGGCATTTCCATCATGACTGAAACCAATTGCTACCCTTTATACCACTCGTTCCTCTAGGAGTAGTCCTCTTTGAACTCTTTTTAGATTCCCAAAAAATGAAAATATTGTCGAGCATTTGTCTTTTTGAGCTCGTTAAAGTAAATGAAAAGACATCTGCCCAATATAAGATTAACCCTTTTCCAAAATGGGATGGACTATTTACGAAAAATGAATACTTTAGTAGAACATGACTAAAAGGTTCTCTTGAGTACCGTTTTATGCCTTTTCGGGCTCAAGGGACTAAATTTACGAAAATGAACCTTTGGAATTTTATTTTTTGCCTCTTTTTCAAACTCTCTAAACATGAAAAAGAAGTTGAGTTACACCTTCACTGAAATCATAAAACCATCAAACAACATTAGACTCATCAAGCATGACGAGACCGAACCACTCCTTCTCAGGGTTCATTTAATATCCTCAAAAGGATTCATCTGAAGGATGAATTTATAAATCAAGCATATGTTTTCCTCCTCAAGCTTGTCAAAAATAAAGAGGTACTGACCAAAAATGGTTGGGAAATTAGGAAAACAGGGCATTTTACCTATTAATGGCAACAAGTCTCTCTTGAACATGACACTCTTTCACTTCATCTCTGTGACTGTTGGGTTGGGAAATTTGCTTGTCTCTTTAGTTAATCACACCATATCAAAAGTCTGCATAATTGGTTTTGAGTCAATGCTTCCAACTCCATAAAGTGCCACTGATATGTTCAAGAAAAGTCTTTCAATTGACATCTACTATAATACGCTTAAGTCTTCTTTCATGTCTGTTGTTCCTGAACCAAGTCTACATCAACATCATTCTGTCTCAAGTATTGATACCCTTTTTGTGTAATTGATGGGGGATACATCAAGGCCCTCCTATGACAAGTTGCTTTCTATCGACATCAACTCATTATCCAGGAAGTTGACTTAGAAACTCTCTTCCATACCTTGGAGTTTGCATACCTCAAGCACAAGTTTCCTTGCTTTCTTTTTTTTATCACTGGCCTTCAACAAAGAGATTCTGTGTGGTGTTCGACTTCAACTCATTCATTCACACTTCATGGATTGTATTGTGGTACCTTGAGAGCCATTATCATTATCAGTTATTTCTCTCACATCTGTTAACGACTTACATCATTGGTTGGTAATCAGATGGTGTCTACCATGTTCGAATCCATCTCATTTATTCACATGGCTAGACTCATACTTTCAAGTGACAAGGTAGAAGACCCCAGATCTAGCTCCATCCATCCGAGCTACGTTTTCATGATTCATACCAGATCACAAAGTATGATGGCTATGATCATACAAACAATCATCCAAACAATCATCCAAACATATGTGGACTGGACTTCTTTAATCATTATACATGTATATTGGCTTATATGCCAAGTATAGATATGCCTCCCTCAACAATGATATCATCATGATAATATGTATTGTAACAGATGATGATCTTGACCAATCAATTCTTGATTCAACCTTGCCACAAGGTAAATCACTTTAGCCCTCAACTAGTGCTTCTGACTTTGTACTTTAGGGGGAAATCTGTTATAGGTCATTTTGTCGCATCCAATTAAATGACCTGAAAACCTAGATCAATCATCATCCTCAACACTTTATCGTTATCCCTTTGCATAGCCCTAAGCATAATTTCTCCAGAAGTCTAACTTTCTAGGTCAATCAACTCAAAAACCATGTTTTTGGCCCTAGCATACCCTCCACTTTAGCCCACTTACAATCGTTGCAAGTTGCATAACTGAGCAAAACCCACATTGCCCAGGGCAAGTTTCTCCCCTTTGTAGGTGCGATGGTTTTATAATTTCGGGAACAATAAAAAATATTCACGAAACTTCTCCTTCCAGAAGCTTCTAAGGTGGTTTTAACCATTTACCATTAATAAAGATCTTGAATTTTTACTCTAGAGGTCTTATCTCTTATCTTTGGAGCTTATCCTCCTTCATATGTGGATCTCAAGCCTAGATTGGTAAATCCTAAACTACCACTTTTACCTTATAAATTCATTACCTCCCATAGACTCTGGGTTGGCTTTTGTAGATTACTAGCACCCTCATGCTGCTACTTTGAGCTTAAGGAATCATCCTCCATTAATGCATCAACACTGAGTTTGAAGGTTTGCTTTGTGGCAAGGAAGGACAAGACAATTGGGGAGACATCTACAAAGTCAAGCATCTATAAATGGTTGCAACTCTCTCCTTCATTTATTAATACAAAAAACATTTTGTTTTACTTGTGTCTTGTTGATACTTATGTATTTCAATTTCTTTTGACTCATTGATTAGAGACATTAGTTCATGCGATGTGGATACTGTAGTTCTCTTTCTTGTTTTAGTCATTTTTCCAGTTCCATTTGTAGCTCTTGGAGCTAAAGTTGGAGCTTACAAGAAAGAAGTAGAGGAGGGCTTACTATAGATTCCGAGTAGGTCTTTTTTCCATGTTCTAATTTCTCTAAGGAAAATATAGATCTTTTTGTACATGTTGTTTCTAGATCAGGCCACTAGATCTAGGGAGTTTCCTTTTGTCCACAAAAGAGATTTTTCCACATAACATAGTCAATGGAGGATATCCCTTCAACCTCAGGGTCTCTGTGTGGCTTTCCTGCTAGGTTAGGGCATGGCCCTCTAATTTCAGTCAAGAAGATGAAATCTCTTATTCTTGTTAAACTTTAAACTTCTGTGGTCTTCATTTGGAGAAAGATGGTTTGGATTTTCCACAGTAGTACATGAATTTTGTCGACATTTTGAATCCCAAAGAGGATCCATCTTCAGGAAAATGAATGAAAGAAGAGTCAAAATGGTTTCAATTCAAAGCGTTAATATCACCTTGATGTGACTTGATGTTGACATTCGCTTACATTTTGAATAGGGACTATGAATGGTTCATGACACTCGAACTAGGTTGTTCATTTTTAGGAATTTTCTTAGATTCCATCTTTGGTTCTTCTAGATCTACCTATTTCCCCTCTGATCCGACCTCTACATTAGAACCTCCATCTTCTCTAAATAGCCCAAGCTTATTGTTCAACGCTGCCATGAGTAGGCTCATATTATGGTTTGTATCTATGACTTGTGCTTCTAGCCACGTAAACCTCTCCTCTACAGGATCTTGAGGGTTATTAACATATTTGTTACCCAATGTTGGGATTTTATGAATTTCGGCTTAGTTGATTTAGATCCCTTGCAAATCGCCACAATATATACAAAGAAACCTGCTATGATACCAAATTTATGATCCATAAATTAAAGTGGATATTTCATTGGACAGTTCATCACAACAAATTTGATAAAATTATACTTCAAAATCTGAAATCTACATACCATGAGGCTTATTTTTTCCTTAGACTTATGGATTTTATTAAGCTATTGTTTTATGCATGCAATATGTAAAATGTGGAAAAGAGAGAATAGGAAAAAAATACAATCGCTCACAACCATAAGAACATAAGATATACCATAGGAAGCCCTTTCAAGATAAAACCTAGCTTGAAGGTGTGATTTCTCTACTCTCTCTTTCTTTGAATGGAAATGGATGCAAGTACAAAGAAGTAAGACATGTGGCTTGTGGGTTGCTACGATGCACAAATCCTCTCTGTTTTCTCTCTCTCTATCCAGTCTCATTTACTTTGCTCATCAATGTAACAAAATGCACTCGAATAGAATGGAACCCTTTTTCCTTCAAGTGGTTTGGTTATAACACAACTTGATAGCCTACTATTTGTTAAGTTTGACTCTTTAAACTCTTAACTAGAGTTACAATATTGACTCTTTTAGAGTATTCTTGATCATGGTCATGTGGCTAGCCCCTTTCCTATGAATAATTTTGGCTAGCGTGGAATTCTCTCAAACTATGGTGGTCAATTTTGATAGTTTAACTTCTAGGAGGCATAACTTTCTCATATGAGTTCTGATTGAGGGGATTCCTGCATTGTTGGAAAGGTATCAACATGGAGATTATGGAATATAGGTTATTAGTAAGGCCGTGACCAAAAAAAAAGTTTTAAGGCCTCAAAATGGCTCCTAAAGTTTTTCACCTGAAACTTTCCAAACTAGGACCATTGGTAAAAATGGTCTTTGTGTGTTGATTCCTCCACTTTTTCAACTTTGAAAGCATCAAAATGGATGACAAATTAGATAATGATCGAATCCAAATCATAGAAAAACTAAATTAGCACTAGAATTTGTCATATGTAAAGGATAAATGGTGAATATTCTTTGTTTAAAGTGATCACACCAACATTCCTCCAAGTTGAAAATCTTTACTTGGCTAATGACTTTTCAAATAATGGACGCTAAGGAGTGACTCCCATGTTTGGATTTAACTAGTGTGTTGAGTGTAGTGACTCCAAGTTGAGAGTCTTTGCTTGACTAACGGCTTTTCAAATAATGGACACCAAGGAGTGACTCCTATGTTTAAATTTAATAATGTGTTAAGTGCAGTGACTCCCATGTTTTGGTTTAATTAGTGAGTTGAGTACACTTTGTGGACATTAAAACAAGACTCGTCACTTATTTTAAAATTACAAAATCACTTGAAAATATTGAGAATAAATGTGAAATCTCTAACCATCTATTTTCTTCTCTGGGAATTGCAATGCTTTTTCAAAATGTCACTAGTATATGTGAAGTCTTTAACTAATTTTTTTTAATAATGCATTTTTTTTTCTCAAAAATAATAAACTCCATATCTAATAATATTTCGAAATTATTGATTTCAACACTTTGTTACATGCAATTCATTGTAAAATTATGTTCCCTAACTCTACCTACTTTGTTGTTGCATCTGAAAAAAAATGTATATAACTTTAAGATTTAAATTAGACATCGAAACAAGAGAATTCAGGAATGACTTGCCCCTCTTTGCTTTCAAAGAAAATTTAACAGAGAGAAAAGATAAAATTTGTATATCATCCTAATCTGTAGAGTATGGGTTTTAGCATAATCCTTTTGCATGACTATTTAATTAAAACATGGGTTGAGCTAAAGATTTTTGAATTGACCTTAAATGTATGTGCTGGCAGGAGAGAATTTAACCTTTTGTAAAATAGAAATAAATAAATAAATATGTTAAACCTCTGCAGAAAAAAAAATTAAGATATTAGCCCTGCTCTGGATTGAATTCCACGTGCAGGCAGGTTCATGGGTTGATGTCCGCCATCCCTTTTGACTGTCACGCGCAGTGCATTCGTTGGCTTCCAGAAACATGGCGTTGGATGACTGTGGATCAGAAAAGAATATTCTCCAGCAGAACTGAGTTGACAC
The DNA here is from genome assembly GCA_000404065.3 of Pinus taeda. Lineage (NCBI taxonomy): Eukaryota > Viridiplantae > Streptophyta > Pinopsida > Pinales > Pinaceae > Pinus > Pinus taeda. The sequence goes on along the minus strand of APFE031516908.1, from coordinate 26,356 downwards.
GGTACTCCTTTACCGGCAAAGTCAAGTAATGCCTCAATTCAACTGCATAATCTTCTTTACTTCGACAAGCGTTCAAAGTCTGTGAGTAATTTTTATTTTCGGTTTATTTTAGATATTTGGAATATTAAATTTTAATTTTATTTTAGATTTTTGGAATATTTTGAAATCCGATAAATGCAAAATAGAATTGTTGTAATTGGTTTAATGAGTATTTTTTTATGGTTCATATCTTGGATTAGAGTTATATTTATAAAGGGGAAATTGAATATTTATTCAGGTTGTGGATAAATTTCAAAATATTTTCAAAATAAAATTAAAAAATGGAGTTTATCGAGGTGGAGGAATTGTGTAGAGAGTTAAAAGTGACTGAAATCCAGGCAAAAAAAATTTCAAAAAATCTTGTAGAGGCAGTATTTGAATCGTGTTTTTGATGGTGGAAATGGATTCAGCACCATCAAAAACCTCTAAGACACCTAAAATTTTAAAGTTTAACAACCATAACTTAGATTTACAAAAATCCTTGCCAATTTTTTTCTAAATATAACCAAAATAACCGGAATTTCCATAACTTTCCCCACAACTCCTCAGCCTCTTCAAATTATGACTAAAAATATTCATATTCTTTTAATTAAACACTTATTTCTCATTTCAAAATATTTCCAAGAAAATCTAAAATTAAATAAAATTTAAACCTGAAAATTCAAAAAGACATCAGGAGAATGTGAGTTGGACTGACATTTACAACTCATCATTCTCATCCATTCTTCCAGAATTGCACCGTCGGTTTTTTGAGGCCGTTTAATCTTTTCCCCGAGTAACCGGGGGCGGTAACTGGTTTTCTCTTAACGCTCAGACGCTTCTTGGCTGGTAAAGTTTGAAACACTTTCGTGTGCTTTCATGCTGCCCGAACGGCATATATGCCGTATTTAAGTTCAGGTTTGGTGGTTTGTTGTAGGTAATAGCTGTTCCAATTTCTCACCCACTTTTGATATTCCTGTTTTCAGAAGTTACGGAGATTTTCTGGCACCTGACAAGATTCTATTGGGAGATCAAGAGTAGGAAAAGGCATAATACGCCTGCTATCAATTCATTTTTCTCAGATTTAGGTTTTGCTGGGGCAAAGGAGCGGAATATTTGCACTGTGTTTGAAGGAGGATTGCTTGAGAGCACATTAATGGCGGAAGAGGAATTTGTGCGAAAACTTCCTCGGAGGATAATCCTGGTGCGGCATGGGGAAAGCGAGGGAAACCTGGACGATTCAATGTACACGCGCACTCCGGATCACCAGATCGGTTTGACAGCCGAGGGGATGAAGCAGGCGGAAGAATGTGGGAGAAAGATTCGAAGAATAATAGAGCAGGGGAACGGAGAATCAGTCGCAGCACCAGATTGGAGGGTTTATTTCTATGTCTCCCCTTACCAGAGAACTCTGTGTACTCTGAAGGGAATCGGCAGGGCATTTGAAAGGGAGCACATTATTGGGGTGCGGGAAGAGGTTCGTCTCAGAGAACAGGACTTCGGCAATTTTCAAGAAGAGGAGCGGATGAAGACCAGAACAGGACTTCGGCAATTTTCAAGAAGAGGAGCAGATGAAGACCATTAAGGATACCAGAGAAAGATTCGGCCGCTTTTTCTACCGATTTCCAGAGGGCGAATCCGCTGCCGATGTCTTTGACCGTGTCTCAAGTAGGTAGAGCTAATTCGGATTCTGTGGGGCAAGATGTTCGAAATAAGATCATTTTGTTTATTTTCTATTAATTAGATTAAGCCGAATGAAAATTCTTCTTTCACATCTGTAATTTACTGTGATTGATTCTGATTAAAAAGTTTTGCAGGTATTCTTCTTTCACATCTGTAATTTACTGTCATTGATTCTTATTATTTCTTTTTGCAGGTTTTCTGGAATCTTTATGGAGAGACATCGACATGCACAGGATTAGGAACAACTGCGATAATGGCAGCAGTGAGCTGAACCTGATTATTGTGTCGCATGGATTGACATCCAGAGTATTTCTGATGAAATGGTTCAAGTGGACTACACATCAGTTCGAGCTTCTGAACAATCCTCGGAACTGTGACATAAGAGTAATGCAGCTTGGATCTGGCGGTGACTATAGTCTCGCTGTTCATCACAGTAAGGAGGAGCTTGAGGAATGGGGTCTGTCGGCGGAGATGATTGCAGACCAGGAATCGCGAAAGCAAGGTAACAGAGGGCAGTGGAATGGGCATTGTCCTTGGTTCTGTTCTCAATTCTTCGACCATTTTGCCCCTGATGATGTTAAAGAGGATCAGGAATCCACATGCCCTAATAATGGCCCAACCTGTTCATCTTCCTCTTCCAGGATTCTTGACAGCTGCAGCCCATAAAGGTTTGACAGCCTGAATTTGTCAAAGCCCAAAACACATCTTTGTGACACACTTGCACATGGAGAACTTTAGCTCTTTGCTTCTAGATATTCATTCTAACATCAAGTTCTAACCAAGTTGAGGATAAGATTTGCATCACAAGTTACAGAAGATATCCAGATATGGCTTGATATGGATGATGATTTATATATTTTTCACTATAATGGAAAGTTGGAAAGTTAATGGTATATTTGTATTTTATTGCGTCTAAGCATCGTGGAATTGATATGTTAATTGCTTTTATAGAAATTGTTTGGAATAAAAATTTGCTGTGAGGAATGATTTATACTTTTATATTTTTCCAATTTTGCAAAGATTTGATAATATAATTTTTATTGATGGAATTTAATTTTTCCCCTTGGTTTGATAAAGGGTATTTGAATGATTTATATTTTATATTTTTTAAATTTTTGAAAAAAATTTAATAATATATTTTATTGATGGATTTGATTAATGGGATTTAATTTAATCTAATAGTGTAATTAATTTTGAATCTCATATTTTACCTCATACTACAGAACACAGAATCTCATATTTTACCTCATACTACAGAACACAGAGCTATTAATTAAACTATTTTTCATAAAATTTTCTATAAAAATTTGATGATAAATATTTTTAAAAAATTTCAATATTTTTTTTTAAATAAACTTTGAGAAATGTCACAAAGAGTGAGAGGGGTTAAGTAGAGGTCACCTCCTACAATAATTGAGGCAATGTAGCCTGTTACATGATAGTACAGTCTAAAAAAACTCACAAATAGCCAAAATAATAATGGACATTCCGGTAAGATTATGATCAAATCTGGCAGAAATTTTTGAAAATTTGGATTACAGCTTTGAAACTTCAAACGATTCAAACACTCCATTCTGATTTTTTGAATTTTTTTACTAGTATCCGGCCAGAAATCTACCATCTGGATGAATTTTGTGATGTCCATAGACAACACCTTACATGATATTTATGCAACACAAAGTGATTTACTGTTTGCAAACTCCAGATGGTCTTTTCCTCCTAGTGTACTTACTCATGGCTGGTACCTGATCTTCAGCTCCGTTTTTTTTTATTCTTGTTGACATTTTCAATCCTTATATTATTTTTATCTTAAATTGCTTTTAAAACCAAATCAATTTATCTAAAATTTATTTAATTTAAAAATAATAACAACTCACCATGGTTAGTTGAGAATAGTTAATTTAACAATTGAATTATGATAAGTTTTCCAATAAATAGGGTTGTCTCTCTGTTAGATTTTTTAAAGTTTCTGGTCAAATTCTGACTAAAGAATTTATAGTCAAATCTTGATTTGTATTATTTAAACTAGTTTTTTGATTATATATATGGTTTCAGCACCTTAAAAAACTCCTAAAGCACCTAAATTGTGAAGAATTCACCCCAAAAATTAATGATTTCAGTGAATGCCTATCAAATTCTAACAAATTAAACCAGAAAATAAATAAATAAACCCTTCCACAGAATCTAACAAATAACCTAAGATTAAAAAAATAAACTCAAAAAAATATAAAAAACTCCTAAGACCCTGCATCCTCATTGACCCTTTTATAATTAGTAAAGTTTTACTATGTCATAATGATTTTAAAGATGTAGACTGTGAAGTGGTAAATACAGATGTTTAAACCACCGTCAGTGTGGGGATGATGTTTTTGAAGAAACTCCTGGAAAAATTCTCGAGGTTGGTGACAAAACAATAACAAACATGGTTTTAGAAAAATTCAAAGCGAAGCCAAAACCAATCGTGACTGCGATCTTTACGTAATACAAACCAAAATTAACATATCAAAGTAAGAGCTTATAATATATTTGAGGTTAAGTATTGGTTTTTTTCAATATTAAGTTATATGAAGACATGTTAAATATATGGTTATTTATCTTTATACATGGTGTCTATAATATGAATTATGTTGATAAACATATAAATTAATTTGAGATATTAAGCATCATTCAAATGGTGATAATAATATGATTTATTTTATTAAAAATATATTGTGATTTTTTTTAATTAAGAATTATATTATGATATTTTTAATTAAAAATATATGATAGGTAGTAATATTATGATTTTTTATTAAGAATATATGATAATTTTATGATTTTTTTATTAAGAATATACGATAAAGATTAAGTTTTGGTGTCTGAAAGGTAATTAGTTAAAAATTAAGAAGTTAAATTTTTTTTTTCTTTTTTTTTTTTTAAATTTTAACTTCTCTTTTCAGTGTTTATACTTGTTTTGTTATTTTTATTTTCTATCTTTTTCAAAAAGGCTTGGTTTTTTTTGTTACTTATTCATAGGAAATAGCATTTTCATATATTTCCTCATGCTCTTGTTTCCAGTGAGCATATGGCCAATATATGTCTAATAAGTAATTGTGCCTCAAAATTGGACCATTGGGATCATGTTTTCTAAACCTCTCTTGAGAAAACATATACTAAAGGATTGCATTAGCTCCATGTTTTATTACTTTGGAGCTAGTCAATCCATAGTGGCCAATGTAAAAGTTCTAAGAAATAAAGCATTTTCTTCTATTTTTGAAATCATATCTCCTAATATTAAACTATTCAATGAAAAGACAACACATGGATTTGTGATTTCATAGATCTTCATCTAGGTATGTTGCTCGTGTAAGATTGTTCCCAATGCTACTAAGGAAAAACAATGATTCTTCTAACATTTTTGGAGCATTTAAAAAAAAAAAAAATTTGTAAATGGTTGCAAATAAATTACCGTATTTCTACATAACTTTTCTTGTATTTGTTTTCCCACCAGATTTGGCATTCTTAACACATTGGACTACTTACAATATTATAGAATGAGTTCATTCCCACAAAAGGATTATTGGAATATATAAGGTTTGTACAAGCCCAAATAAACTCCACAAATAAAGAACACAATGAAAGAGCATCGTATTAATCATAAAATTACTTATTTATACATGTGCAACCTAGGTACGAGACGGTTGTGTCTTGGTAACTTATGAACCGTAAAAACAGAATGTAAACCTAATTACATGTTATACAATAACAATCCCGAAGGATTAGTTAACATTCCCCCCTTAATCCAAAGGGACATCTGACATGCCGAGTAACATTCTAAACTTTTCAAACTTTTCACGTCCTAGTGGTTTTGTAAATATGTCTGTGATTTGCTCTGAAGTAGGACAATGTGTCAGATGAATAACTTTGGCCTCTACATAATGTCGAATCAAGTGATATTTGGTGTTAATATGCTTGTTTTGATCATGAAACTTGGGATTTTTGGCCAACTAAATTGCAGAAGAGTTGTCGACGAGTAGTGGAGTTGAAGCCTTTTGTTTCTCCTACAAGTCTTCAAGTATTTTGCGAACCCAAGTGATTTCTTTTGTAGCTTGAACTGCTGCAACATATTCGGCTTCGTTGGTAAAATTAACATGAACAGATTGTTTGCGTGATCTCCAACTGATGGCTGCTGATCTAAGACTCATCAAATAATGAGAAGTAGAGACTCCATTCTCGTTGTCTCCATCAAAATCAAAATCTGAATAGCCGGTGAGATGTAAATCTGCAAATTTGAAATATTTGATGCCATATGTTTGAGTGCCTTTCAAATACTTGAGCACTCGCGTTGCTGCATTCCAATGACCTTCACATGGCTTATGCATGAACTTGGAAATTATCCCTACAAAAAAATCTATGTCAGGTCGAGTAGCAGTTAGAAAATTCAAACTTCCAACAAGTTGCTTGTACTTTGTTGGATCTTCAAACATACTTCCTTCAGTGGAAGTAAGCTTCAAATTCTGCTCCATAGGAGTAGTGACGGGATTACAATCCTGCATCCCAAATCTGTCCAATAGTTGTCCAATATACTTTTTTTGAGAAATGAAAATATATTTGGGTTTCTAATCAACTTCAATCCCTAAATAATAATGTAATAACCCAAGTCTGTCATGTCAAAAACTTTCAATAATTCTCTTTTAACGGACGCTATATAGTCAACATTGTTTTCTGTGATCATCAAATCATCTACATACACAACCAAATATACTACTGACTTTCCAATTTTCTTAACAAAAAGAGTTGCATCATCCAAATCAAATAAATTATAATTCAACATGAGAAGGTGTTCAATTAACTTTTCATACCTTGCACGAGATGCTTGTTTTAGTCCATACAAAGCCTTAACCAATTTGCATACCTTTTGCTGTTTGCCTTTAGCAGCAAAACCTTAAGGCTAAAACATATAAAAAATCGCCATTCAAAAAAGTTGTTTTAACATCCACATGGTGCATCTTCCTGCCATTCTGAGCTGCAAGAGAAAACAAAGTTCTAATTGTGCCCCATTTTGCTGTAGGAGCAAATGTCTCTGTGTAGTCAACGCCTTCCTTCTTAGCATAGCCTTTTGCTACAAGTCTTGCCTTCTATTTATCAAGCGAACCATCTGCTTTGTATTTGACCTTATACACCCATTTGCAACCAATGGGTTTGACACTTGTAGGAGGATCCACTAACCTCCAAGTTCCATTCTTAATAAGTGCATCGTATTCCTTTTGCATTGAATCTTTCCAGTCATCACAATTAGCAACTTCTTCAAAACAATTAGGTTCGCTAATTGTACAATGATTGAATTCACGGTCATGAGAATCATTACCTGAATCACCTTTAGAAGAAATTCCTATTTAAATCATCATACTTGCTTGGAAATTTTCGAGCACGTGTAGATCTTCGTAAAGGTTGCTGAAGTGGTTGTGATGGTTGCTCATCTTGAAAAACAGGCTCAAGAATAGGCTCTTCAAGAGAAATTTTTGGTCCTGCAAAAACATTACTATCATCCAAATTTTCTTCTGCAATAACATTTTGATAATTCAATGATGGAAGAGCCACAGACTGATCCAGAATGGGAACCCCCCCTTTAGTGTGTGGAACATCATTATCAGATTCAAAATAGAACTTCTTAGATGCAAATTTCTTCAAATGAGCCAGTTTCTTATCAACAATGGAATTACTTTTATCTGATTCAGGAAAATAATGTCTCTGGAAAGAATGAACTTCTTGTTCTCCTCATAGTACAACCTATAAGCTTTGGAAGTAGTAGAATATCCCAAGAAAATACATTTGCAACTTCTAACACCCAACTTGTTGCGTTGATGTTTAGGAATTAATGCATAACATAGAGAACCAAAGACTCTAAAATGTTGAACAATAGGAATACGATTATACCACATTTCATAAGGAGATTTATTATTGATGATAAAAGAAGGACAACGATTGCGAATATAAGATGCACAAAGCACTGCTTCTCCCCAATACATCAACTTAACATTCTTATAGAGCATCATAGATCTAAACATATTAAGAAAAGTTCTATTCATACGTTTTGCAATGCCCTTCTGTTGTGGATTATAAAGTATGGTAGTCTGATGTTTGATTCCATTGTCCTTCAAATATTGTTTAAAAACATGAGAAGTGTACTTGCGACCATTATCAATTTTGAGAATGCCTGTATTTTGTTGAGTTTCATTTTTAATCATCAAATGATTTTTTTAAAAAAACTTCAAACACTTGTGACTTATTCTTCAACAAATACACCCAACACATTCTCGAGTAATCATCAATAAATGTCAACACATATTTATTTCCATTTGCAGTTGCAACAAGCATAGGTCCACATAAATCTGAATGTATAAGACCTAATTTTCGTGAAGCTCTAAAAGAAGAGTTATGAAAAGGTTGTTTACAAAGTTTTCCGAAAATACAAGCATCACAAGGTGTAATCTTTCTTGGAGCTTTTGGAAGACCTTTAATACCTTGCTTTTTCATAATTCTAATGCTGCCACAATTGATGTAACCAAATCGGGCATGCCACAACAAGCTGGGAGTAGGATATCACTTTGTTGCGCCAAAAGAACATAACTTTCACGAGAATTAGTAGATGAAGTACCATTTAATTTTAAAAGCGTACCTTCTTCCACACCGACCATAACAACTACATGATCGGATGCTCTTCTTATCTCAGTGATGCCATCAAATATATGGATAGAATGCCCCTGTTGTTGAATATGGATAAGAGACATCCAATTTCGCTGAAACTGTGGAATATAAATTACATCTTGTAGAACATAATCTGCAAAATACAGTATCTTCAAACGAATAGACCCAATGCCAGATGGTATTATTTGAGACTTGTCAACAAAGTAAAGAAAACCATCAATATCATCACTGGATGTTTCAAAAAAATCTTGTCTAAATGTCATATGACAAGTGGCTCCTGAATCCAAAATCCAACTATCTTGCCATGAAGAAAATGCACCGTTGAAAACATCATTCATATTAAAATTATAGTGAGAAACAATGTAATGTGCAAACTCTCATGATTTTCCCTTATCTGGTGGTGGCTGATCTTTCTTTTCATTAAACTTTTCTCTCCTTTCACTGACTTTCTCCCAAGGGATTTTACAATTAGTAGTTGTTTGACCAATTTTACCACATCTTAAACATTTTATAACTGGTCTATCATTAAAATTCTTTTGTTGTCTATCTCCTTGATTATTCCCCCCCTGCCTCTATAATTTCTCCTACCACAACCTCTACTACTTTTATCACCTCTAGAAGTTTCAACATGATACTTCTGATCCTTTTGTGCAGCACAAAGTTTCTACATTAGAATTAGGTGGAGCCTCTTTCTCCCCAAAGGCTTTTTCTCTCTCGGCTATTTTGTTTACTAGTTTATCAAATGTAATGTCTTTTAACTGCCCACTAGCTTGGAGAGATTCCAAATAGTGTGAATAGACAGGGTGAAGGACTTTTATAAAAAGTTGTAAGTTGTAAATCTACTTTAATTCCAGTGGCTTCTATATCATGAAAAATGGCTTTTATTTCAGAGGCACTCTTCAAAGGATCATTATCCTTCATCTCCAAATTAAACAACTTTAACAATAACGGAATAATTTCGAGTTCTGAGTGTGATTCATACAATTCTTTCAACTTCTTTAATGCTTCGAATGCAGTACCACAATAAATGATATGTTTTCTTACCTCTTCTGTCACCGACACAATTATTAATGCATATGCCTTGTTGTCTTTTGTCTCCCAAATTGCACATTGCTTATCATTATCAGGTGGCTCCGGTGCAATTTCTTTTCCATCACTGTCCTTCTTGCCTTGACAAACTTCCCACAAATTGTTAAAAGCAAGGGCACTTTTAAGTTTTCTAAACCACTCTTGATAATTTTCCTTTCCATTAAGAACAACTCCAACTATGGAAACTATTGAAGTCATAATTGTTATGCAACCAAATATTCTTCAAATCCTTCAAATTCAAAATATATGCAATACTTCTGAAAATATATGAATTTGTTTCTCCTCTTGTTTCAAATAAAGTTGGCTTTGTGGTTTAATGGTAAGTTTCAAAAATAGCCTAGCAAAGAGCTAGGTTCAAATCTTTTTAGCCTCCAAAA